>JAFIRS010002975.1:0-166417 GCA_018342105.1 Gonioctena quinquepunctata
AAATGTCTCATAATCCTGAACTGAACAATAATTCCATTTAGGTCAGTCCTGAACATAAAGGAAAATGTCTTAGTTATATCTGACTCACTGTATACTTACCGAATAGTAACAGAAATAATGTTGTATTCACCTACCTGTTATTTTTTTATTTTCTCTAGATTTGTATATATTACTATTGCCGTGACATTGTCAGTATTTATTTTTGTTTTCAGAACTTGTAGTTTGTTAATTATGTTGTATGGAGGGTTTGTCTTTCAGTTCTGTCAACAATCAGCTGATCGACCTTGCAGATATACTATCCAGTGCATCAAAAAGGAGATACGTCATTTTCTTGATTGATTTCACCTCTCATTTGTTTATGACCCTTGGTTGTCGCCCGATTGTACGGTGATAGCATCATCCGTCAATGTTCCAACATTCAGTATGAAAGATAGAGGAAATATCGAGTCCAGATTTGAAGTTCTTTCAAGTACGTTTCTGTGCCGATTTTTTTGGGGTAGAAAAAGTTTTCAGATTAAAAATCATTCCTTTTCGCCACCGACCGTCATGAGAGAAAGTCTCGTTTTGAATTGACGAAATGTCTGGCAAATGATTTTAATGGGACATTTCCATGTTTGCGATTTGGTTTACCCACTGATAATTAAGATGGTATGTATTCTTTTCCGACAGTTTTGAAATCTTCACCATATTTAGCTTTGCGGACGATAAAACAGTTAGTGAAAGAGGAAGGTGATACATTTCCTATGGCGGCAAATTATATTCCACGTGATATGTATATGGATGATTATTGTTACAGCATAGATTCGGAAGGTGGCGCAATCCAGTTATATTACGAATCGATTAATTTGTTCAAGTCAGGCGGTTTTGACTTAGTTCAGTGGTCGTCAAATTCCGCTTCGGTATTAAAAATATTCCTTTAGAAGAGAGCATGGATACGGTTATTTTCAAAACGGACACAAAATGTTGGGCATTCAGTGGAATCCAGAAAGACACTTTCAGTTTTGAGTTCAAAACACCAGAGTCAAAATGCACAAAACGGGCCATTTTGTCAGCGGTGGCAAAATGTTTTGATCCACTGGGATTATTAGCTCCATTCATTTTATATTTGAAATCTTTAATTAAGGAGCTTTGGCTCTTAAAGATCGGCTGGGATGAAAAACCCACTGAGAGTATTGTTGAAAAATGGCAAATCGTACGCTCACAATGGGGTGAACTTATAAACTTTAAAGTTCCACGACATCTAGGAGCGAACGGTAAACAACCTATCATTATTTTAGCATTCGCGGACGCAAGCACAACAGGTTACGGTGCGGTAGTATACTTTAGAACAGTTTCATCTTTCGGGAAAAAGGATATTAGTGTTCAGCTGATATGTGCAAAATCCAAAGTTAGTCCAGCAAAGGCTATGACTATTCCTCGGATCGAACTTCTTGCTAGTCATTTGTTGTCTAAATTAGTAAAACTAGTTGTGGAGACTTATCAGGATCGTGTATTAATTTCTAAAATTTTTGCCTTCTCGGATTCTTCTACTGTAATTAGCTGGTTGAGAACACCATATTTAAAAGACATTTTTGTTGGAAATCGTATCTCACAAATCAAAGAGAATGTAAAAAATGCCCTATGGCACCATATTGAGGGTAATCAGAATCCAGCGGACGCTCTATCGCGTGGTCTTACTCCCTCTCAATTGATTAATCACGTCATTTGGCTCACCGGACCGTCATGGATTAGTTGTCCAGAGAACGAGTGGCCTGATTTTCAGAAAACGGGTTGAGCTTTCGCGCCAAAATGAAGAGTTAGAAACTTTAATTGTTAGAAGTGCGGACATTTACGATCCTTTTTAGTCTAATGGAGAGGTTTTCTTCGTTTTCAAAATTTTACGGATTAGGGTTTTTTGCTCTACGTTTCTGTAAAATACTTGCAAGAAGAAAGGTTTAATGTTAGCAAGTGAATTACAAAAGGCGGAAATATTTTAGTCAAAATAGTACAAAACAGACATTTTAAGTCTGAATTGATGCTATTGAATGAAAATAAAAATGCATTTCTAATTTAAAGAGGTTGGACCCTTTTGTGCAAGATGGGTTGCTTAGGGTGGGGGGTCGAATTGGGAATTCTAACTTGGGATTCTCTAAAAAACATCCGTACATATTACCGGCTAAAGATGTTTTTACGGAAAGACTTGTAGATTTTTATCATAAAATATATTTACATACCGGTGCTTATTTATTAGAAGCCATATTACGTCAAAAATATTGGATTTATGGCGGAAGAAATTTGATCAGAAGTCGTATTCATAAGTGTAATCGTTGTTTTAGGTTGAAACCATTGATGGCTAGTTTACCATCAGTACGGGTGCAAGAAGCCAAGGCTTTCACCAACACTGGGGTGGACTATTTTGGGCCGGTTAAAATTTCTTTAGGCAGGCGGAAAAATTCTCTAATATATAAGGGTTATGTGAGTCTGTTCATTTGTATGTCTGTCAAGGCAATACATTTAGAGCTGGTTAGCTCTTTGTCCACTAATCATTTTCTACAGGGATTTAAAAGGTTTATCTCTCGGAGAGCCCTGTGTGCTCTATATTCGGATAGAGGCACCAATTTTGTCGGCTCTAAATCGGTTCTTGCTGATATCAATAACTTTGTTAATTCTCCAGAATATATTAGTGCGTTTGAAACGGAGCTCGGGGTTCAAGGAATCGAGTGGCATTTCAATAGCCCTTTCGCACCCGAACAAGGAGGTTTATGGGAAAGTAATGTCAAGGCCGTCAAAAATCACATTTTCCGGGTCATCGGAGACCAGTTACTAACCTACGAAGAATTTTCAACATTGTTGACGGAAATCGAAGCACTTTTAAATTCACGGCCCTTGTGCCAGTTATCAGCGGATCGAACTGCCCCAGAGGCTTTAACTCCCGCACATTTTTTGACATTGGCTCCTCTACGCGGTTTTCCTTCTGAAAAGGTCGATAATATTCCTGTCAACCGGTTAGACAGATTTCAACTGGTCGATCGAATGGTTCAAGATTTTTGGAACCGTTGGAGGTTGGAATATTTAAGTAGTTTACAAATTCGTAAAAAATGGAATAATCAACACCCTAATATCGCGGTAGGAACTGTTGTAATTTTGAAAACGGACAACGCACCTCCATTGCATTGGCCGTTAGCTGTAGTTACCGCGGTTCATCCGGGTAGCGACGGGGTTGTGCGTAACGTAACTTTAAAAACGAGCAAAGGCATTTTTATGCGACCGGTGGTAAAGGTGTGTCCACTGCCCTCACAGTAAGAAAGAGCCTGTTTACTCAATGGGATTTTAATTAGAAATTATTTATATTTTTTTTTCTTTTTATTTCCAGATGGTCTGGAAATGGGTCATTGATCTAGAGTGTAGATATCAATGATAATGCTATAATTTATTAATTTTGATTATTTAAGCAACTGAGTGTTATTTTTTTTTTCCTTTTTTCAAATGCGCTGAAAAATAAACGTTTTTCAAGGTCGGGGGTATGTTCTCGCCCTTTGTTATATTTAGTTAAGTAAAGGAAAACTATAGACACAGTCCGGCAGCATTGTATCTCTCCGTTGGCGAGAGAGTGGAAAAACAATAATTCAGTACCATCTAAAAGTAAGTGCACATCGGGCTGTACAGGTTTCGGCGGTTTTTTAGCTGTTCTAAAAACTCTGTAACGGTGCTAGGTTCGGCTAGCTGGTCCTTTCGATTGACGAAATTGTGAAATTGCTCATACTTCCTTATCCCAACTTTCCTTCCCAACCATGTTTACCCAGTGAACAAAAATTGGACTTATAAGCCAAGGAAAAGTCTCACCAACGAAATATCGGTGAGTATAATTTTGATTTTACAAATTTCAAACTGAGCTAAGAGGGAACAGTACCATTCTGGGTCCATTACTCTTCCTTGTTTATATAAACGATCTTAGTAACATCAAAAATTTCAATGGCGAAATAATTTCATATGCTGACGACACTGCTATTGTTTTCACACATGATACATGGATGGAACTATACAGTCTCACCGAGAAAAACCTCATAAATTTGAAGAAATGGCTAAATAAAAATCTTCTGAGCCTAAACTCAAACCGACCAACCTAAAATCGAAAACATATACATACATAAAAAAAATTGCTTGGCAAGAAACAACTGCGACTGCCCCAATATAGAGAAAGCCCAAAAAATCAAATATCTAGGGGTGATAATAGATCAGCACATGAGATGGGATGAACACGTTATCTATATGGTCAAAAGATCCAGGAAACTCTTACATAAATTTTACCAACTCAGAGACATTCTGAGAAAAAAACTCTTACTTATAGTCTACAACTCATTAATAGAATCAGTCATAAGATATTGCATCATAGCCTGGGGTGGAGTGTATAAAAACGTAATCAACATCTTCAAACAACACAAAACTCCATTTTAAAGATTATTTTCAGGAAAGATAGATTATTCTCTACACAACAACTTTATTCAGAAACTCGAGTCCTAAATTTAAGAAGTCTTTACACGCTGCAAAGCCTTACCTGTATTACAAACAAAAAAATTAACTACGTCCTCAACAATCTAGAACTACGCGATTCACTACCAATCTTACAATAGATATCCCTAGATTCCACAAATCTCATACACAAAGAACTATATTCTATCTAGGCCCCAAAATATTTAATTCACTTCCCACAGAAATGAGAGAATGCAAGAGTATCAAGAAATTCAAATCATCAATTAAATTATATATCTCTGAAAACCAGCACATACTGAATATATTTCAGTAAAAAGAAAATATTGTGTCATATACCTCATTAAAAAGGAAATATTGTGTGATTCCATTGATCCCTCTTCTCCCTATATATATATATATATATATATATATATATATATATATATATATATATATATATATATATATATTTATTTTAAATTTATTATCACTAACCTATATATACACACACACATATATATATATATATATATATATATATATATATATGTGTGTACATATAGGTTAGTGATAATCAATTTGAAAATACCAGCTACATTGAAAACGGTTAGCTACAATGATAGGAATGCACCACATGCCTTATTACTCCAGACTAGCTAACCATGCAACTTAATTTAAGAAAATTATCAATATGATTCAATGAAATACTTACCTCATCACCTCACTGAATAAAGAATCTGAATACTATAAAAGCTGATTTTTTTTCCTGCGCAAGTACTCTACAGCAGGTAAGAACCTTTGGCTACTATGAACCTTGAGTTGGTGGGGCTATGACAGATATCAGGTAGTAAAGGTGCATAAAATTGCTGCAATAACGTCATGTTATGAAGCGTGAATTTTTCATATGTTCTAAGGGATACTATTAGAAATCACACCATCCATCGCCAGTCATTTCGTATGCTGCAAACTTCCTGTCAGATATCTTTAAAATTTTATAAATTATAATTGTACTTACGTGAAGACAGAGTAGACACAATCACAAATTGCACAAGTAACCCCTTCACCACACTAAAATCAATTCACACCTATATGCTCATTTTGATAACTAAGTTATCATCATCAGTGGGTAAACTAACTGTAGTTTACTCACTGATCACGCTTCATACTATGACGTTATTGTGCAGCAGTTTTATGCACCTTTATTACCTGGTATCTGTCAAAGACACCACGACTCAATGTTCATGTAGCCAAATGTTCTTACCTGCTGTAATGTACCTACTTACGCAGAAAAAAAAATCAGATTTCATGGTATGACGCAAGTCTGCCTTTCACGGGCTCTTGGACCAATTTGTACTATAGTTGATGTCCTGATCACGAATCCGTAAGATTTTGAGCCTATCTTGCCCCCTATTGTTATATTTCACAAAAATCGGTATATCCATCGCCCCTGGCGCGCAGTTTATGTCACTCAGGTCAACTTCAGAAGAGATTTAGACTCATCCTCGATATATCTAACGCTCATGAAAATTACAGAATTCTACTCCAATAATTGTGGAAGATACGGGGGCGTTTCCATGAGAAGTGAGACAAATTCATATTTTTCAGAACTAAACATTTTTCAGCGAAAATATGGATTGTTACTAAAGTTGAAGTCCTGATTACGAATCCGTAAGAATTCTGAGTATATCTTGCCCCCTAATATTATTTTTCATAAAAATCGGTATATCCATAGCCCCTAGCACGCAGTGTATCCCACACAGCACATGTGCGTACAATGGACGTTGAATATGGAAGTTCAAGACATCCACTGGATGTCCAGAATTAGTCCAATGTACATTCAATGGACGGCCAGGACACCACTTTGGACGTACAATTAAAGCCCAGATAACGTCCAATGGATGTACATTGTGCGTATTTTGGACATCCATTGTATGTCCATATTTGGTAAAATGGATGTCCAGAACATATCCAAATAACAACCACTGTGGTCGACCAATGTACATCCATTGTATATCCAAAATGAATCCAGAGGATACAGATTATACAAGGTGTCTTGTAAATAATGGGCAATACTTTGGAACATAATGTAAAGTTAAAACTAACACAAGTTCTCATACATACATTGTTCTTGTAGTGTGCCTCTTTTAGACATTATTTCTATAGTCCAACCAAAATCAATTGCAGAAGCTGTTTCTATAGGGAGCAAATGAAAACTCACTTCGCTAACACGAGCGTATATGCGAAGAAACGGAACGAAAAATAATCTGTACTACTCGTAAACATTTTCCGTCGGCAAACGGTAGATCAAAAGAACCGATAGTTAACGTGGACTCGAGTGAGGGCTGTCAGTTATACAACCGATTCGTCTGGACCAATGAAGTCTGACATAATGCTGGCAGGTGTGGCTCTACGATGGGAGGTCATAAATCACGCGTTATATTTGTGTTTCAATAGCTCTGAAAGATTAAAAACCAGTAGCGTCTATGGTCTTGGTGTGTGCCGATCGAAATACGTTTTAGGATATAATAATAACCTACATCAAACAATAAAAGAAATTATTTTTCTTTCTTAATGTATTTGTATAAATAAAAGCTTGTCTTTGATTTTTTTTCATTTTTCATTATTTATGAAGTATTTTTAAAATCTTAAAATATCTGAATAAAATTAGTTATCTCCGCCACTGCTGCTCACACGATTTCGCCGCTGCAATTGATTTTGGGAAAACTATACTTGAATAGAGAATCACAAAGACTTCTCGATGAAGTTATCACAAAAATCTCGGTGATACAATATTCGAAAGGGAATAAGTACCAAGTGTTTTTTACCTATACCATATGTATCAAAAGTATTGCCCAATATTTCAACACCCTGTATAAATTACATTTCATATCAGAAAGTTGACATTTGATTGTTAGAACCCAAAATTCCTTAGTGTTCTGGATCTTAATTAAAATGTTTACGAGCATGGTATATCAGGATAAATATTCTTTGATGAGTAATTTTTCGTAAAATCAATAATTTTGGAAATATACATTTTTCAATTCAAAATTATAATTTATATTCCAAAAACTAACACATTCACAAAAATATGGTAACATAAGTTGTTTATCTTGAACCTATCAAACTTATGAACAATTTTCTCTATACAATTCCATAAATAGATTTTAATGAAATTGTCTTCTCACATTTTAAAGGTTAAACCAAAAAAAAAGAACTCTCTAGTTTCATTCTTTTATATCTTGCACATATCAAAATTGACGACGCTTTCAAAAACTAACTGTTTACACATCATCCAGCAAAGGAATTCATTGAATACCAATATAAATGTAAGTAGATACTCTAAAAAAAATTATAATAAAACAAAAGAATAACAACACTGGTCAAAAGTATAAATAAATAAAAATATTCTGAGAACGATTCATTTCCTTTCATTTGCCATTTCATTTTTGCCTCCTCTATTTCTTTTTTGTTCATTTTTTCATCTGCCTGTTCTGCAGCACCTGTATGTATATATTCAATAATAATCAACAATATATCTTTTGTTCCACCCACTGATCAGGAAGTCGGCCATTTTCAAATTCTTGAATGATTGTTTCATTTTCGATGTGGTAACTATATTGAGATGCGAGACCTTTGCTTATATAAGTCGGGTTGAACACCTTTTCATTAACTCATATGTGTTCCCTCCTCCTATTTTTGACATTTAATTTGACTGAAAAATGAATAATCAACATAAAGGAATAAAACTTTGCTTCAAAGAGTACTTACAGGAAAGTTTTGCCAAGTTTGAGTTTGTTATATATGATCATTACTCAAGACTACTTGGAAAATTATACACCTTCATTTATTTCACTATTGACAGGAGACACTTGAGAGGGATTCAATCCTGTTTTTATTGTAGGCTTGAATGGAGGTAATTTGCCATTTGCTTCAGTATTGACAGGAGACACATGAGAGGGACTCAATCCTTTTTTCATTGTAGGCTTGAATGGGGAACATAGAGGTAATTTTCATTGGCCTCACTTTCTTCTGAAGGAAATACACCCTTCTTTCTATATTTTCTGTACTAAGGATCATCATCATTCAGATCACTGCTGTATTCAGTCACTTTTGTTTTATTTATTGCTTCCAAGATATCTGTAAATAGGTTGCATTTCTGTTGAAACCTGCAGCACACTCATTTTAATCTGAATTAGATTCACCACCGTGCATCAGTCGCACTATCTTATAATATTTTTTCGAAAGTTTTCCAGAACCCATATTAATCAGTAATGAAAAGTATACTTATTCAATACCATCGATGAACGAAGGAAACGGAGTCATAAACGGAGAGCAAATAGAAAAATCGAATTAAACGGTTTTCTTCACATAAAAGATTCAATATAAATTGAACCAGAAAATGGTAGATCTCAGGTGAAAAAAGACGCGGAAGCATTAACCTAACATTTCTCAACAACACTAAAGGCACGTTCCACTAAACGTTCGCGGCGCACGCAACGACCCAAAAAATTTCCCGCAAATTTCAAAAATATTTCATAGGCGGCAAGAAAAAATAGCAACCGGAAAAATAACGTTTTTCGATCCCAAAAAGAATTCATACAATTATTTTTGGACACTGAATGAATGTACCATGGACGAACGTTTTCAACATCCAATGGACGGCCATGTAATGAACATCCATTCAATTTCCATGGACGTTTGGACTTGAGATGGACCTAAAATGGACGTCCAATGGATGTCGTGTGTTCTATGGGATGTCACTCAGGCTAATCCCAAAAGAGATTTAGATGCATCCTCGGTGTATCTAACGATCGTACCAACTTGGGAGACAATTGATGTTCGGGACGTGCAAAAACTGTAACCAGTCACGATAACATCGCTCAAGTTCACCAAATGGTGTTAGACGACCATCGATTTGAAGTGAGAGAGATAGCAGAGGCTATGAATATATGAAATAGACACCTAATGCCATCTCTCTCCCTCCCCCCCAAAAAAATAATACAATTCGCTTCAAATAGATATAACGAATATATGATATAGATAGATATAATGAATATACGAACCATTTCCCAGACTTTCATTACAGAAACCTGAAAGGACTGTCCCTATATTACATTACATATTGCATGAAAAATTAGGCATAAAAAATGTGCCGCGCATTATGATTGTTAAAAATTGATAACAATCAAATACCACCACAGAATACCACAACTACACAAAAACGAAAGTAAACGTCGTCACTTTGATCTGTTGGGGTCAAATTTTCGAAACCTTGGTTTTGTAATAGAGGTTGATGGGAAACACACCAAATAACTGTCATTGTCATAGAAATTTTGAACTAGAGAGAAGATGGAATGACTCTTCTGTGTAATTAGGGTGTACTGTGTTACCACCAACGGCATAGCTGGAATTGGAAACAGTTCAAATCAGCTGGGAATCTAGGAAACAGAAACACTTTATATATAGTTTTGCTGAGTTATGTATAGGAGATGGGGGATTGATCTATTTCCTATCAGTGGCGATATTTCTTTCAGGATTAAAATTTATATCAAACATTTGGCCCAAATCAATAACCATGAGATATATTTAAATGTAATCCTAGGGATGAATTGAACAATACAAATATCAGTCTGGTTAAAGCATATATTCAATTTCTCATGATTATTCCATAGATGGCCTATTTATTAACTTTATTGACATGCAATTATTCTTGGCAGATTGCACCTACTTTCCTTTTAATTAAAAAAAAATGTATCACTCTATATATTCACATTCTTCAGATCATTGTAAAAACAGAAGTATCCACTCTAAAATGTTCATAAATATTTAGCTTTTCTATATGTTTTTTTTTCAGGAATGGGATGATCCCCATGGTGAAACTCCCCCTTACCATTATGGGACCCATTATTCCAGTGCCATGATAGTTTGTTCATACCTGGTTAGGTTAGAACCATTCACTCAACACTTCCTGAGGCTTCAGGGTGGTCATTTCGATCTGGCAGATCGTATGTTCCACTCAGTCAAAGAGGCATGGTTATCAGCTTCTAAACACAATATGGCTGATGTTAAGGAATTAATACCAGAATTCTTTTATCTTAATGAATATTTGACGAATTTTAATCAGTTTGATTTAGGTAAGAATCCTAGAATCATCCAACACCTGATCGAGTAGTTTTTATTAAAGAATATAGACATAAACGGTGTGTTTATGAAATCAGATGTTGAATGATCTGTCTGGTTTGAAAATATGAACAGGGTATTCATAAAATCAGATGAGGAATCATCTGCGACTCAAAGATAAACTTTAGTCACTATCTTTCATCGATGAAAGATAGTGACTAAATCTTCCATCATTCTAGATAACCTCTTGTGGGGTATTCATGTTGAAAAGGGAAACATTCTAAATTGAGAATGTTTCCCTTATCAATATGAATAATCTGTGACTGAAAAATAGATACCATAGTTGCTACACTATGCTTTTGAACTACATCTGAGGAATTTATCCATACAAATTGGTGGTACCACACATATATTGAAATTTTCAAAAGATATATCATCTCATTTGAAAAGAACAAAAAATATCAAATAACTTTTACTATTTATCTGATTCTCCAATTCATTTTCCGAAAATTAATGAGAGTTAGTCTACATTTTATTTCATTTGTAGGTTTGTCTTAATCTTTGAATAACAGTGAGTGTATTAAAGATTGTGTTTTGATTTTTTTACTAAAAATATTATTTGTAATGTTTTGGTTAAATGGTTATTAACCTCAAAAATGAATATAAAATCTTAAATTATGAAGAATTATATATATGAATATCATTTCAAAATAAAATAATGTTTGTGTTATGGAAAACCATTACAGGAATTATAATATTGAATCTGGACGGTATTGATTGGTCATGAAGATCAAGTCTCATTTCAAGATTTTGATGTTTTTGTTAATGAAATAATTCAGTTTATGCAGGTTGAATTACGAATCTGGGGTTCGTGGCTATTAAAATACTGAACTAATTATTTTTATTTTTTTTCAAAAAACAATACAATTATGTACTCTGACAATTTAATGCATCAATCACAGTTCAATGTCGAAATACCATGCACATCACTGTGGAACTTCACTTTGAATACTGTACAGTACTTATTTCGGATCAACAACTAATGGTAGTTCGTCAGCCTTTCTTGAGATCGCTAGATTCATCCTGTTTTTTCGAGACAAATTTCTTGGAATCGTGCGTCAGAAGAAAAGCACCACACAACATGCAGTGGCGTAATATATTAGTTTTCGTAATTGCCCCCTCTAATTTTGATCGTCCTGTTCGAAAATCATCGTTCAATGATAGAGCTTCAGTCTTTAATTTTAGTCCTAGGGCTGCTTTTGATTCTGCCAATCATATCGTGATCCTCTTCTTTACCAAGTGGATTATACAGCCAAACCTGGTCACCTTTGAACCCTCCAGAATTAGATTTCACATCATAAAGAACTTTGATCCTGTCACTTGATAATATTAACAACCTCTTCCAATGTGTTTTGTGGATTTTCAACATACTGTCCCACAGTTTTTCTGCATTGTAGCTCACTTCTACCTTTTGGTTGCTTGGTGATCCGAATAATAATGTTTCTTTATTCATAAATTAACCTCATATATAGATGTATACACCAAAAGAGCAATTACATCAAAAGTTAAGTACATGTTTTATACAGCATGGTTCAAGTAGTCATCTACTTGTGAGGTTGTATCTAAGTGTATATTTGATTTTGGGCGGATTCAGGTTTTCTATTGATTTAAGAGCATTTGGCAGGTTATTGAATACACTTTTTTTTTCAATCAAACTAAGAAGATTCTTGGGATGGTGTATGTCAAGTGAACTGGTTTAATATCTGGTGTTTACATCATTGTTTATTCCGAATTTACACAGATATAGACCATATATAGTGAAAAGCCTTTTCTCTCTGCAGAGTCCTCTGCATGACTCAACTTCTTCCAAGATCTTTCGTAAATTTTCAACATTCTGGCCCTCAGTTTATCTGCATAGTCCTGCACTTCTATCTCGTGGTTGTTGGTGATCTGAATACTAAGACACATAGCAATTGAGGTTCCCTGCCAAAGATAATGCTAGTCGGGGCAAGCTTGGTTAAATTTTAGACCGCTGCTCTGTATGCCATCATATATAGTGGAAGGTATCCCAGTACCTTTGATGTTTTTCCACAACCTTGGAAAGATGTCCTTCCATAGTTCGGTTGAATCTTTCAACCATGCCATCCAACTGGGGATGGAGCGCAGTAGTTCCCCAGCAAGCACAGAGACATTGAACGTCCCATGTAATGTACTTTAAATGTTTGTGGGAGCTCCCTGCAACCGCCAAATTTCCGCAACACAGAATGTTCACACTACATACCGGTTCTTACAAAAACAAACGGAAAATTTCATCACACTACATCTCAAAAATCGCCCCTATGCACATCTTTTCTATTTTTCATATTATATATATATATATATATATATAAATATATATATATAAATATATATATATATATATAAATATATATATATATATATATATATATATATATATATATATATATATATATATATATATATATATATATATATATATATATATATATATATATATATATATATATATATATATTTAGGAATGATTCGTGAATAAAAACGGTCAGATAAACGAAAATAATGAAAAGTGCGTGTAAATCGAAAATTCGAGAAGACAACAAAGGATATGTGGTATCAAGGGAAAGGAATCAACAAGCTAGGGGATGGAAAAAAGATAATTTTGGAAGAACCAACTCAAAAAAATTTGACTTTGAAAAATCAATCATATTTTCGTTACAAAAACAGTTATTTGCCAATACAACACAAGGAAATACTATAAAGAACTATAGCTGATAAAAAACTCAGATGCAGAACGAATCTTACCTTCTCATTTGAGACATATACCAGTTCGTGGGCGAATTCACAGTCGACAAAGGGGCTGCAGACTGGAACGGCAGTTTCCAGGAACGGGAGAGCGATCCGAGACACTGAACATTTTCGTTTCAAGAAGCCACAGGTACTTTGAACTGTTACTAAACTCAGTGCATTTCAAAAATAAACCTTTTTAAAAACCATTTCGAACACTTTTATAGAATACTTCCATGAATTAGTATATAAACCATATAACCTACAAAAATAGGTTACATTTCACTTTTTATTATGACATAACTTCATTTTTTATGTATATTTTGCTATGAAGCACTAATTTGAGTAAATTATCGCAGAATAGGTAACGGTAAGTCTGAATAAAAGAAATTCTTATTTTGATGAATCTCTGCCTTATTTTCAATGATTGAGCAAAAATAAGTTGCCATTTTCTGAAACTGACATCAAGAACTACCAGAGGGCTCCACAGTAGAACTGACTCCTGAGATTCCATAGGCGTACCGATTGAGTTAGCTGAGGTAAAGAGAATAAGGTAAAAGAATCAATGGGGAAAAGGTAAAATACATAGCCGGACATTTGAAATATTTATATGGGTATTTATTTATCAACATATTAAATAAAGTTCAAAGGGGAACTAGCTAATTTTTTTTTGAAAATAGTAAACAATTTAGTAAAACAAAAAATATTTTTTTGTTGTAATGTCTGATTGTGAAAATAAATAAATAAATAATTAAAATAAAAACAAACCACAACCACCTCATCATAACAATATATATATATATATATACAAAACTAGGGATATTGGGGTAAGCAGCAATGAAAAAGTAAACTCTTTAAGGTTTATCCAAACTTTCGGAAATGTTTATTTCCATCATCAGGGAGACTACAATAGATGAAAAAACCAATAGTAATACATATTCGAGTTCGAAACAATATGCTACTTACAACTTTGTTGAGGTTGGTTTCAATGATGTTAAACATATTCATCTAACATAGTGATACAAAAGAGGAAAAAAACGTAGATCAAGGAATAAAACGAAGTTTAAAGTTACTACAACCACATTAGCGTTATTTGAAATTATATAAATATAAATGTGTACTCTATGTGGTGTGACAAGTGAATCCGACAGGTTAGGAATGAATCTCGCAATTATATTTAAGCCAACGACTTCTGACGGGTGTCACTTGGAATTAGTTACAGTGGTGCTAACTGTTAGATTAGTACCAACTGATGTTACCAGGTGGCGGTAATGTTAAAAAGAATCATTATTTTATATTACATTGTTGTCAATTTTGATTGACATCTAGGGACAATCAATAAGAGATTTCGCTAGAATGGTTAATGTTTTTTTTTATTATTATTTTTTTTTTATATTACATTGTTGTCAATTTTGATTGATATCTAAAGACAATAAATAAGAGTAGATCTCACTCAAGTGGTTAATATCTGTTTTTTTATTTATACAATTCTTTTCTTGAGAAATGAAAGCCATTTCTAAGAATGTTCTCTCAGATGTATGTGACTCTCTCGCTAGCACTTTCACTGAATCGTAAATCATCTGGTGGTCAAATTTATTCACATGTTCTGCCAAAGCACATCTTTCAGGATGCAATCGGCAGTCACTTTCATGAGAAATTATTCTGTTCGATAATGATCTTTGCGTTTGACCAATATATTGTTTATTACAACCATGACAAGAAAAACTATAAATTGCTATAATGGTATTTCTCCAAAATTCTATTCTCCACCCAAAATTCATAAGCCCACCCTTTCAGTCAGACCTATAGTGGCTTCTATAGGAGCCCCTACTGAAAGGATAAGCCTATTTTTTAACAGACATTTTAACTAATGCATACAACTTTGACAATGAATACTATATAAAAGACACGTTTGAAGTCACTAATGAATTTAATAATTCAGCACTTCCAGACGATTATGTTCTGGCAAGTTTAGATGCCGTCTCCCTTTTTAGCAATGTTTATTTGGATGCTTGTATTAGAGCATTACACAAAAATTGGGTCCTTATTAGTAATTACTGTACCATTAAAGAAGAGACATTTTTGGAATTGTTGACTTTCCTTTTTTATAATACATATTTTTCTTTCAATAATGAAATGTATAAACAAACCTTTGGTACCTCAATGGGAGCCTCCATTTCACCCATTCTAGCAGCGTAAGTCATGGATGATTTGTTAGACAATGTTATTCCAGTTTTATCTTTCAATCTGAACTTCATAAAAAAATATGTTGATGATATTATATTAGCATTACCGAATGATGGTGTGGATGAGATTCTCGATACTTTCAATAGCTACGATCCTCATATCCAGTTCACAATTGAAACTGAGAACAGCAAAAATTCCGTAGCATTTCTTGATACCAAGCTTATACGGACAACAGAAAACAAGCTACTGGTAGATTGGTATAGGAAACCATGCAGCTTAGGAAGATCCGGAATTATCATTCATATCACAAACAGTCTATAAAAGTGAACTTGGTAAAACAAATAAAATTAAGAGTACTGAAAATCTCAGATCCTAAATTCCATAAACAGAATTTAAACATTCTCTTCAACCTTTTCTTAGAAAATTCATATACAAGAACTTTACTTGATAACATTCTATATAATACTTCGTCTCACTTAGAAGTACTAGCCTTAAACAGTAATAACTCGAACATTGTCTCAAACAACAATGAAACTAACAATACACCCACTCAACCTTTTTTCACTTCATGACCATATATAAGAGAGATCACTCCTAAACTCTCCAGATTATTTCACAATCCTGAAAAATTTAAAATGTCATATAAAACAGTTCTAACAATCAGGTCAATTTATTCTAAAGTTAAAGATAAAACTTCATTACTTTCAATGTCAAATGTAATTTATAGTATTCCTTGTCATGGTTGTAATAAACAATATATTGGTCAAACGCAATGATCATTATCGAACAGAATAATTTCTCATAAAAGTAACTGCCGATTGCATCCTGAAAGATGTGCTTTGGCAGAACATGTGAATAAATTTGACCACCAGATGAATTACGATTCAGTGAAAGTGCTAGCGACAGAGTCATTTACATCTAAGAGAACATTTTCAGAAATGGCTATCATTTCCCAAGAAAAGAATTGTATAAATAAAAAAACAGATATTAACCATTTGAGTGAGATCTACTCTTATTTATTGTCTTTAGATATCAATCAAAATTGACAACAATGTAATATAAAATAATAATTTTTTTTAACATTACCGCCACTTGGTAACATCAGTTGGTACTAATCTAACAGTTGGCACCACTGTAACTTAAATATAATTGCGAGATTCATTCCTAACCTGTCAGTTTCACTTGTCACACCACATGTACACATTTATATTTATATAATTTCAAACAACGCTAATGTGGTTGTAGTAATTTTGACCCCCGTTTTATTCCTTTTGTATCACTATGTTAGATGAATACGTTTAACATCATTGAAACCAACCTCAACAAGGTTGTAAGTAGCACATCGTTTCGCACTTGAATATGTATTACTATTGGTTTTTTCATCTATTGTCTTCCTGATGATAGAAATAAACCTTTCCGAAAGCTTGGATAAACCTTAAAGAGTTTACTTTTTCATTGCTGCTTACCCCAATATCCCTAGTTTTATACCTAACTACTCAGCAAATACTTTCCATACATCGTCTACTCAGTTTTTTTGTCGATAAACATTGGTATCGCTTATCATCTCAGACTGCAAAAAATAGAAGTGCCACAGATAAAAGAAATATATTATAAATAGAATAAATTCGCGTATAGTCCAGGAAGTGTAGCATGGAAATGAGTAATGAAGTACTCACACTTCTTAATCGAATTACTGTAGACATAGGAGACATAAAACAACCAAATAATCAAATAGTCAACCAAATAAAAGCCTTACAAGATGAGGTAAAAAATATAAAAAGCGATTTCGACGAAAGAGTGACAGAATTGCATACTGAAAACGCGGTACTAAAGAACGAAAATGAAAAATTAAAAAACAGATTGCGAACAATAGAACGTAGAACAAAAAAATATAACCTGGGTTTCTACAGTTTGAAGGAACAGAGCGAAACTTACAAAGATCTAGTAACAGTTATTCAAAATAAAACTAAATCACAGAATAGGCAAAGAAGGACCCAATAAAATTCGACCAGTATTGGTGGAGTTCATAAACTCGCAGAAAAAATACGAAATCTTACATAACGCTAACAAGTTGAAGAATTCGGGTATTTCGATATTTGTAGACCTTATTGCCGAGGACTACGAGAAGAAGCAGTTTATGGTAAAACAATTGAAAACCGCTCGACAAAAACAATTCAACGTGAAATACAAAGGAAATAATCTCCTGATAAACGACACTGAGTATACCTACGAAAACCTGAAACAAAATCCAGTAGATAATTGGACCGTGAGGAATGGAACATAAAAGGAGAACTCATCAAGAAAAAGAACTAATGAAATAGAAATGGAAAATCAAGAAGGAAATGCGAAAAAATACATAAAAACCCGTTCTGCATCAAGGAACAATTAGGAGGTTTCCAGTGCATGTACGTTTAATATATATTTTCCTTCAATTTTCAATTTGGTAAATTTTATGTACTTATAGGCCCAATTAGACCTAATACTTTAAATAATAATTTTCATTATAGGATTACACTTTAATCTTAATATTTTAACACAATTAGCATTTCAACATAAATTTACATATTCATCCTCATTTTAGTCAGTCGACATAATTTTATATATACACCACTTATTATCTAATCATAGCACCTCCTAATAATTTATGTATACATACTGTTAATCTTATTAGTGTCACTTTAGTATTTTAGCACAATTTTATCCTTTCAACACAATTTTTTTGTCATAAGTTAGTAACTTGATCCACCTCTTCTGCCCAAGAACCAAAAAGTCATAATCTGAATCAATCTCAGTTGCAAGCATATTCCACTCAAACATGAACAATCACCTAAGAAATTTTCAGACCCAGGAAATAAAAACAGAGTCTTTCATCCTTCTCAGGATGTAATGAAATAATTGGAATAAATAAAAAAACCACCAATTTCAAACTCTTTCATAATAATATCCGCAGTATAAACAGAAATTTTGATGAATTCAAATGCTATTTGAACCAATTCAAGTTTAACCTGATTGTATTGTGCTATTGAAAACATGGGTGATTCCAAATGTGGACATATTCCATATTCCTGCTTATGAAATGATATATAACAAAGGAACCTATAACCAGAATGATGGAGTGGTTTGTTATGTAAAGGCAGATATTCAAAGCTCATTTAAAGTCGTTGACTTGGGTCAAAATAAAATATTAGTATCAAACCTAATTTTTTGTAACAAAAAAATCACTATCATAGCATTATAAATAGATCCCCAAATTCCAATACATTGGAATTCCTCAACAATCTTCGATTATACTTCCAAAATGAAATTTTTTAAAATAAATCACACGTAATACTTGTGGGAGACATCAATATTGACATATTGAAAGTTAACGCGGAATCTACTGAATACCTAACTATTATGCATGAATATGGTTTTTTATCAGCTATAAATGATTACACGAGGTGTCTCAACGAAATAAAATCTTGCTTTGATCACATCTTCATACAAACAGATAATGATGTGGATTTGATGCTTCCCATAACAGTAAAAACAAATCTGACGGACCATTTTTCAACATTTCTTCAAATCGTATTCGATGAATGTACTGCTTCTAGAGAAAACTCTGATAAGTTCAAAAAAAAAATTTAACTATAACAAAGTATTCCTGAGATATTTTGCATTGTCCATACATGTGTTAATATGTGAAAATGACTCTCTCAAACACTAGTTATATTTTTCTTTTTTATTTCAATTATTTGATTTGTCTAAAAAAATATACACATGCGATATTCACTTGTATTTTTTAAAATGTTTCTATATATGATAACTAGAGTTTTGGAATAATAATTTATATTCATTAGTAAGGTACAAAAAATGTTAACATATTTTCTTAATATTTAAAAATTAAAAAACTTTATTCAGAATTAAAAAATACAAAAGCAAAGTTTCAAATATAAAATAATATCAAGATGAAAATCTTGATTGAAGCCCGGGACTCGAAGTGATGGCGCATTTGCTGTTTCAGTTGGAGGAAAACCCAGAAAAACCCACAACACCATCAGAAATCAGATCATCAACTTTCTCATAGAAAAGGACATATGCTCCCTGGGAGCTGAGAGAATCAATCTTGGAAAATACACGGCAGTCATCGAAGAGGTGCCAATAATTAGAATAAGAGTGTTTGCAATATGCAGTATAGTGTCCATAGGAAATGCTGCCGCTATGATTAGATATGGCGTAGATATTATAAAGAGTATTCATTCCATCCTGAGCAGAATATTGGTCCAAATGCAAATTTTGTATGGGAAAATTAATCACATTGTCCAATTTACTGCCATCAGTCGAAGAAACACGTTTTAAATCTATAACTAACATTTTTGGAAATGTTTATATACGAATCATCTTTTTGAATTCCCTTTTCATTCCACAAGTTGAACAGTATGGGCTCGCATCGTTAGTCAAAGTCTCCTCTTCTGTCAACAGTTCAATACATTGTGTTAAATTCACGACTTCGTTTGGCAAGTCTGGAATAGAAAGGTTTAAAAGTAACGGAGCAGTAATTACAAAAAGTACATCTCAATATAGGCTTCAGCTGACCGGTATCCACAATTTTGGAATTATGAATAGACAGATATCTTGTCCAAGAAATGGAAGCTTTCTGATTATCATTCGTGATAACAAAATCGTTTGGTGATGGATGAATCTCTGCACTCGCCTTGTTTAAATCTTCATGTAAACCTACCAGAAGGTATCTTAGAAATTCTTCCAAATCTGCTGGGGCGTTATGATCGAAGGAAGGAGCAACATTTCTGAATAGACGGACAAAATGTGAAGTATCCACCATTTTTCGAGAAGAATCAGGACTCCAGATATTT
The DNA here is from genome assembly GCA_018342105.1 of Gonioctena quinquepunctata. NCBI lineage: Eukaryota > Metazoa > Arthropoda > Insecta > Coleoptera > Chrysomelidae > Gonioctena > Gonioctena quinquepunctata. The sequence goes on from JAFIRS010002975.1 coordinate 20,415, forward strand.
TCCATCAAAGATATAAAAGATTTCACTAAATTTCCTTTCATTCTTGATGTAGTAGTGTTTAAATCCTCCATACAAAAACCATTCTTGAAAAATTCCAACAAAACCTTGGTGTTCGAGAGACACTGGATCATGCTATTCATAAAACAGGTATTTCCTACATTCTTCAATCCTCTTAGGCCAAATGTAGAAATGGAGTGTCTTGTTGGTATGGCATGCTCACTCGTGTTCAACGAAGAATCCATAGGTTCATTGTTCCTGTAATTCAAAGAAGGTGATAGAGAAACTGATATTGATTTTTTGGAAAGTACTGAGTGATTATCTTTGATAACTGATATGTATCTCGTAGGAAAATTGGGACGATAAAATAATTCATCCAGTGGATGTGATGGAGGAATTGTACCCATTACAGAAGAAGCATTGCCCTTTGAATTGCTATACTAATTCTTTGTATAAAAATGACGTTGAACGTTTATCTTTTGTAGCGCGGCCCACTCTCCCTCCAATTTCATGAATAAAAGACAGAGATTCAGGGCCAAAGACACCAAAAGTTTCGACAGCTATTGGATGGAAAAGATAATTATTTCCAAGATTTTGATATTTCTTTCTTTCAATTTCTCGCTGGATATTGCTGCAGCACCTGCGGACTTGGAAGGTTTTGCTAAATGAGACGCTGTCAACTGTGTCAGCACAAGTGAAGTCCCACACCAAAGGTTTGCCACATTTCCAAGGTATCAGCGTCATACCATCAGGACGTTTACCATCATCTCGGCTAGTTCCAAGAGGTTCTAACACAGCTGGAATACCTGCCGATACCATAGAACGTTTAATGATATCATTGACTTGATAATGTCTGTATAAACGACCTGCACTTCTATGACAGCTCAAACCATGAGTTCCTTTTTGATTCACTTCACTACCACATATACATTTATGAGGAATACAAATATCTAAACCCAGTCGCAGTCCAATTGATATTCTGAAAGACTCATGCTAAAAGGGTTCGAGAGAAGCCACAGGTAGAGCATTCAGCCAAGCTCGGATTCTTTAATACTAACAGATCTCAGACGAGCCTTTTCTACTTCAGACTTGGACGAATCAAGTTAATTTTTTGAGGTTATATTCAAAAGTGGAAGGTCCCAGGATTTCTGAATGTTTCTCGTAGCTGGTGGCAAATCTAAGTTGGTTTGTAATAACCAAAGAGAAACAGCTTCATCAAAAAATGTATCAGTCGTTTCAGAAAAAGTGGAAGGGAGAATAGAATCAATAAGACTGGATACACTACTCATGGAATCTAAGAAGCAGGTAAGGCTAGGGAAGAAGCCAAACGGAGCCCCAGACCTCCAAGATTCACCGGAAGTGTTGCCTGTAACCAAGAATCTTCATTAAAAGAATTATTAGTAACATTTTCCAAAGTATGGCGCATTAAATCGTCGAAATCTTGAAGCTCATTGAGACTTTTCCAAGATGGAGAACATCTGAGGGTATACATCAATTTTGGTATAGCGAGGCAATTTCTCAAGAGAAAGAATGAGATGTGAGTTGGTAGTTCATTCAGACGGGTGGAGAGTAACTGCAGAGAGTCCTTTTTATTTCTAATATGTCCAGAAAGAGCATTTATAGAAAGGGGCGCACTAAGAAGGCTGCAATCTGACTTTTCAAAAATTTTTATACCAGGGGCTAATGATTGGAATTTGGATTCAAAATCAGTTTTTGGGTCTAATAGTGAAATCAGTTCCCACTTATTGAAATTAAGTTCAAGACCAATTTGTTTCGATAGGATGATAACCTTATCCAAATCTTTCAACACTATATTGAAATCTCCAGCAATGGAGCCATCATCTAAATACCAACAGTTGAATTCAGATGACAAACTCTTTGTCAATTCTTCGATTGTGAGACAAAGGGTCACCTTGTTGAACACCTCTTTCAGAAGTTATTAAATGATCACCAAAATTCAAATATGGTGATGAGTTATAACATTGATTTACAAAAGGGTATATACCAGGAAGGTTATCTCTTACTTTGAGGAGCATCAATCATATTGAAAGCATTTTTGAAGTCGAGTTTCAAAAACACTTTGGAAGAAGGGTATGGATGCTGATTGATGTATCTACGAGCTGAATGAGCAACTGCTTCACAACCTCTTGGCGTACCGAAACCAAACTGTAAGGGACGTAGTAAAGAACCAAGATCTTCTTTAATTTTCATGCAGCAAAGTTTTGCTACTAATCTGCGATAAAAAGTACCACAGCAATTGGAAAATTATGCTGTCTACGATTGAAAATCCAAGAATGTCATTATCGCAAAGAGGAGAAAATCTTGGTATGTCCGATCGATCAATGAGAAGAGTTCTAGGTAATAATAAATTCAAACCGTATAAACCAAAATTCATACACACTTTGAAACCGAGAGATCCGAATAATCGCTTGGATTTCTGTTTCTGGTTTCAATCTATGATGGAAGATAATAGACAGTTTTCGAAAAAAAAACTTTATAGTGACGAGTCCACCTTCACATCAAATGGGGTAGTTAGCTCCCAGAATTGCAGGTGGTGGGCAGATAATAATCCCCATTTCAGGATACAATGTAGAGACCAATATCACTTCAAAGTTAACGTCTGGTGGGGAATTCTTAATGACATTATTGTTGAACCAGTATTTTTCAGACAACCACTGAATTCTGCCAGATACTTAAGAATGCTGCAGACGTTTCTCTCCGATTATTTAGATGATATTCCTCTGGACTTGAGAGCTGGAATGTATTTTCAACAAGACGGTGCATCCGTTCATTCTACGCTAGAAGTGAGAAGGTGGTTAAACGGAACATTTCCAAATCGATGGATTGGTAGATATTCCAATAACGCTTGGCCCGCCCGGTCACCGGACCTCACTCCTTTGGATTTTTTCTTATGGAGATATCTCAAACAGAAGGTATATTCAAGAAACCTTTCAAAATATACGTCATTTGAAATACTATCAAAGAAATGTTCATGATGCAATGCACCGCCGTACTATGCAGGGTATTGAGAATGGAGGACTCCACATAGAATAAAGCATAGGACATATTTGTTTCAAGAAATGTTATTTGTATTGTGAAAATAAATTAATTGGCATTCTGGCATCATACCTTGGAGACAATTCAGTTTTATTTACTATTTGCAGCAAGATTTTGTGAAATTCCGTCACATAATCCAATTAATGTGATTTTCCGATGGGAGGGAGAAATGAGAAAACATTCAGAGAGTGATATCATCATATCTAATAATATACCATTCGTCTAGCATAATATTCCTCATGTTGTACAGGGCGATGAGGAAAAAATGGGAAAAAAAGTTGAAAAATGAAATTGGTCATAGGTGGCTATGATTCGAATTTCTGGATCAACATTCGATTTAGAACAATATTTCCCCATGAATTCGAATTCTACCGCAAGAAATAAAGTGATGGGATCATATCATTTTGAAAACAATGCATATTTTTCTATTTCCCTCGTATAGGGTCGTATAAAATTTAATTTTGGTGTTTGCAATTCAGTTTTAGGATGAAGCAGAGGTTTTTATCGCAAATGATTTTTGTTTTGAGAAATCTATAATAAAAAAGTTTTCCATATGCTGCGAACTTTATGCCGGACACTGTATATATATATATATATATATTTTTTTTTTGAAGTGTGGGTTTTCTTGAATCCTGGTATATTTATTTTTTTGGTTGAAGGTTCTTAGGTTTGGGATTCTTGTGTAAAAAAGAATCCCAAACCTAAGAACCTCCAACCAAAAATATATATATATATTATTTTGAAGCATTCAAAACATATATATATATATATATATATATATATATATATATATATATATTAGGTATTTTTTCTTCTCTCATTCGCCTCTACTTTGAGTGACGAAGCCACTCACTCAACACCTCCTCAAACTCTTTTCTGGTGCATTTTGATTTTTGATGCACTACACCTAAACAGATTTTGTTTTCTTCTCAATTTACCTTTATCAAATACATCTTTTTTTTCTTTATAAAAATTTAGAATTCAGTTTTTGTATGATAATGAAATAATTTTTCGAATATTTTTTTACCCAAATCAAGATACCTTATTTGAAGGGGCAACATCAGATGTTATTAATCCAGAGATTCCTAATTACTAGGCCATGCCTCGACCACTCATTTTCACTAAATATGAATTTGCCATCTAAGTTATTTCTAATTATTGTTGTATCATTTTGGGTCTCATCTGGTGAGGTCTTTTCAGTGAGTATTGAATTATCCACAGCCTCATCAGGTGCATTATATAATGTGTCTGGTAATTCTGATTTTTTGGCAATGATAAAAAACATTCATTCTCTAAACTTCTCACAATTTTATGTCTGAGATTACGTTTTTGTCTCTGGGACAAATGTTTAATTGGTTTATACATACCTTAAATAAAACAATATTGTTGTAATTCACTTTCTATTAATTCCTACCTTCTCAATTCTCTGCCACTAGTGCTAGTTTGTACTCAATTTCTGCCGAAAATTAGAGGCTTTCCCGCAAAAAAATATGGCGTATCAACACTACAATAACAATGAACTTTGAATCACAAAACACTGATGTGTTTTGGAAACTTCTAAGTTACATAATTGTGTATCAAACATACGAAAAAGGCATCATTGTCTTTTAAAAGCACATTAATATAACATTTTTTGTTTCTGTTGTGGAAACTTCACAAAAATACATTATGTGTACATCAGGTTATAATGTTAAACAAAACATAACGTTTCCACATGTTCTGTATGTCACAGGTATATTACAAACAAATGTTAAATAATGACATACATGTGACATTCTATGTACTGCAGTTACGTGCAGGTGATATCAAAGTTACATTACAAATGAATGTTTCTCTGTTACCAAAATATAACATCGCAAAACTGCCCAGTTATGTTATGTGCTTGCTGGGTCATCTGGTCTTGCTGACATTGATCACCTCACAAACTTTCTTGAATAACTCAAAATAATATGTCAATGACTTCTTTTCTCATATGCACCCAGATGGTTGTATTACCTTTGCCATTGTTACACCTCTCACTGCCTCAGGTGAGAAAGGGAATGTTCTCTCGAAGGAAATAAATCTTGTGCAAAAAAAGCTGCAACATGGTTCAGAAGAAATGTTAAATGCAAACAAATCTTCACATCAAAGACTTTACTAGTTAAAAGGGACAATATCAAATTGTTAGGGCGCTTTCATCTATGACACACTGAACTGGTCAGCTCACATAGAGCACTGAATATATATTTTTACTTTGGAAACTTAGGAATATTATTATCTTACATGCATCAGCTCATTATACTTTCTTTCATTCTCATATTACATATGCGGTTATAGCACAAGAGCAGATGAAATTTTTCTACTACAGAAAAAAGAAATGTGAGTGATCACTTAGGGTGCTGGCTGAACCTGCTCCTGCTGCAGACCACTCTTCTCGTCTCTGAAAATAATGACATAACCCTACATCTATATATAGCAACTTCTACTTGAAATACACAAAAATAAAGAGGATTATGAAATTGATTAGGCCTACTAGATTCAGACTTCAAAAATATACCATCAAATGTGAAAGAATGAACATCTACGAGTTTAAAAAACATCTAAAATATTTTTTAACCTCAAAAGTTTTCTATTCTATTTCTATTCAAAATAATACATGGCTGCCCCCAGATCTGTTTCATAGAGTATGAGCTTCTCGGATACTATATTTCATAGTTTCAACATGATTTCAATATGTATATAGTTTTGTTGGGTATTTGAGACCCAAAATGTATTCTATACTCTTTGTTCTGGTTTTTTTTTCAACACTTGTCTTATTTCTATTTTACTATACTTGTATTATATATCTATCCATCTTCTTCTAATTGAGCCTAAAAATTGTCTCAAATGAATCCGGTATTCTGACAGTTTTGGCTATCCGTAGTTACACAGAACGCCCTTTTTTGATTGGTTTTGTTAAAATTATTTCTTCCACACCAAATTAAATGGTATTTTGCTCACCATCGAAAGAAAATCCATAGGTAAGGTTTTTAGATTAGATCTTTTCCGAGTGGAGCGATAACCGCCCCTTCCACTGCGACCTTCTCAGATCTATTGTGGCTCGATCCTAATTAAATTAGAGTTCACCTTCGAGTCCCACGCTTCTGACGAAGTCGATGATGCCACTCGGTGATACCTTTTCCAGATCTTTGGGCTCTAGCTGCCCGTAATCCATATGGTAGAATCTTGTTCGCTTGCATCTGCACAAGAAATGCTCTGCTGTTTCCCCTCGTCTTGGCAAAGGCGACATTCTGCACTCTCTGCAAGTCCGATTTTCCATGATGGCCCTTTGGAGTAGTCGCAGATGCTTATTGTCAGTCAGCTGGTTTGGGTATTCCTACCCTGAATCCTTCCACCACGGCACTGATTGACATCGGTCCTGTCCCCTCACTCCGTTATTTTTTCACTACTGCTCCGGAGGAACTGTCGTCTGACCGTTATCGTTTAGATGATGCCTTAGAAGTGGAGTACCCTTCCTCTTCTGGCTTAACTATGGTGATGTTTGAGTACCGTAGTACCATTGCCAAAGGAGTCTCATACTCTACTTTCTCTCCTAGGAGTCGTTTGAGCATTATTCTTCCCATCTTTGGCAGTCTTCGTCTCACCCAAAATGTTTTTTTTATTTTATTTCATGAAAGTTCATGGCATTTATACTTCCAGAGGTCGTCGGTCTCTGGAAGGCTCTGTTCTAGACTGACTCATCTGTCAGCCCTCGGCAAGGTTCGGATTACATCTCAGTTTAGGAGATGTTTATCGACTTCCTAGTCTAGATTCGCTGTGGGTCGTGTAGGATGCGATTCTTCATCGCGCACTGGATGGTCTTGGCTGAGTAAAGCGTTAACGCCCTCTTTACCTTGGGATAGTGCAGCCTCCATTGCTACTATACCCGGCCATTCGGCATCTAGTCTCTCATCTGCCGCAGTGCCCGGGACTGCAGCACGTTTGCACCAATCACCCCCTAAGAAAATCCATAGTCACTCATCAGATCCATTCCAAGAATGAACTCATCTTCTATGTCTGCCACAAAAACTATTTACTGTATTCATAGTCTTCGAAGGTTAATGTGTTGTCAGCTTCCTCTGGTATTGGTGCATTTTCTCCAGTGACCGTTTTTAGGACGAAATTGGCAGTAAGTGGTCTTATACTGTCTGGTTTTAGGAAACCGACACACTAGTGTCTATAGTGCATATGATGGTCAAACTATCGGTAGTTCTACTAATTCTGTTGACGTGGATGACCCTGGGGGCTTAGTTATCCTAGTCAGCATGCAGCCCGATATGCTGGGTAGTTTCAGTTTTCCTGGTACCTATCCGAGGAGACTCTAAATGATCCTGTCCTCGTAGGTTTGTATTTCAACATCTTTCAATAAGTCAATGAATATCTGCACCACCAACTGTTCTTTGAAATCCGCTGGGGCATCAGGGTAGACAAGCTGGATAAGTTTTTGCATGCCTTCAAACTCCTGCACATTTTCACCCGATTTCTGCACTCGTGTTTTCAACTGTACCCAATAAAACTGTTTACGATGTTGATCGTCTTATCTCAATTCTATAGCAGCAATAAGATCTCTATATTTGCGCTGCTGATCTTCCAAGATGGTTTGTACCATTCCTAAAGCAGGTCCTCTCAAGTATAGCCTTTTCTTTATCGTCCCATCCATTGGCCGTTGCCGCAGCTTCAAACTGTTTACGATAATGAGGCAAAAGTCGGAGGTTTAACGGAATTGTTCGATGTCCCTGTTGCGGTGATCTTGGATCTTCAGTGAAGCAACTTAAGCCACTTAACAACTTAAGCAACTTAACAACTTAAGCAACTTAAGCTTTGTCAATGAGATTTAATGTTTGGACAATAAAGCAGAATCAAAATCAAGAAATCAAACTTCCTTTTCTTCCAAGCTGCATTATTTTCTCATTCACTTCTCGCACTGCCTGCACTTCTTTCTTTGTTCTATCCTGGAATTCCCTGACTTCTTTCCTTGCTTCTTCTTGTACCGTATCGACCTCCTTTTTTATCTCACTGTCCATTCCTTCTATAGTTTTTCTATTATTTCAGACTGCACCGATTTTATCGACATTTTTTTTAGTCCCGTGATCTGCCACTCGGTTTTCTGGAATATCTGCTCGAAAAATGCTTTCTGTTGCTCTTGAAGTTTCTCCTCCTTTTTTTGTCCTCTCTCTCGTCATTCCTCCTGCTTTTGCCGACGTTCCTCCTGCGTCTGCCGACGTTCCTCCTCCGCTCGTTTTCTCTCTAAAAGTTCCTGCTCCTCTTGTTTCTCTCTCTGCTGACGTTCCTCCTCCTGTTATTTTTTCTCTTTGCCATCGTTCCTCCTCTCATTTTTCTCTCTGCTCTCTATCAATCAATCAATCAAAAATATAATTTACTGTCCAAGTTAATAACTCATTGACAAAGCATTACTTATAAATATAAAATAAATTAATGTGAGTTACACATACAGTCAACTACACACATAGATATATAATAATCACTAAGGATTTACTAAGAGCACACAATACTAAAGCACAATATAAAATGTAAAAATAAATGGAAAAAAACAACATTTTACAAGACAAGTTTGCCTGCTTGATCATTTCCATTATAGCCTCCATATCATTGTAGGGTGTATTTTGCATATTCACCATGAATTTTTCACAAATCAGTTGCTAATCCTCACTTCTTGTGTATTAGTTTTCGTAACAAAATAATACAGAAGATATAAAATGTAACTGTACAGTGATTTTTATTTCCATTTATATATTACCAGATATTCTGAAAAATTAATATTTTTTTTTGTAATTTTATCATCAATATATTCAAATGCTTTTCAAAAGACAATAAATTGTCCACTTATAATAATATATATTGTACAAATTCAATTTCCACATCACAAATTTGATTTCACCACCTTTGATTTTTCCATTTTTGGGAAAAAACAATATTCCTAATTTTAATGAGAGATAGGTTCTGTTACTGAAATGATGTATATAGTTTTTGAATAGAATTAGCACTTCTATTCAGGAAATACAATTCTCGTTTTTATTTAAGGGGTGAAACAAAATGGTGTAGCTTTGGGAGATGTGGTTCTGCCTCCATGGGCTAAACAAGATCCAAGAGAATTCATCAGAGTACATAGAATGGCACTGGAATGTGATTATGTTTCACAAAATCTTCATCATTGGATAGATCTCATTTTTGGTTACAAGCAGCAGAGTCAGCCTTCTATAGATGCTGTCAATGTTTTTCACCATCTCTTCTATGAAGGAAATGTTGATATTTACAAGTAAGTTGAAATATTCATGAGGAACAATGTCAATAACCAATTGGCATGATCATATTCATTTATTCACAGGTAACTCCTTAAGAGTCATCAATACCACCAATAAACAAAATAAATGTAGAGAACTCAATAATGAATATTAAGTTATTCTGTACCATTTAGTATGTGCTAAATTATTATTTTATTTAAGAGAGTTAGTGAAATTATACATTTAAAAATAAAAAATTTATCTAAATACAATTTTGAAATATATTGCACCTCTTTGAATGGCATTGTTTCCCTAAAATATTCAATAATCGGCCCATTACCTAGATTCTCTCTAAGTCAATTTTATTTGCATTATGTATGAACCTTGCAGTTTATGTACGAAAGGTGACCATAGTTACACCCATGAAAATTATCAGCAAAGATTAATCTCTTATTAGGATGAGTATTTCTAGAAGGCGTCCAAATTTGGAAAGTAAGGTAGAACATGTTACAGAAGAATGTAGACAAGGATAAGAATATTTGATCTGCATGCATGCTGCGAGATCTAAGCCACTGCTTCAAAAATGATTTTTTTATTTTGATCACATGTGTTCTATTACTAAGGTAAATTGTTAGCCAGCTCAAAATCTCACCACAAAAACTAAACGCTCCAAGTTTTTACATGAAATAGTCTACAGCATGAAATTCCTTGGAGAAGTAATTATAAATTGATAAATTTACTAGTGATTGAGGAATCCAGTTATTTGTGTTTGTAGAGCACTTTTTGCAAAAACATTGCTTTCAAATAATTCTGGTATCAAACTCAAGTTGACATCGCTCTGTTGTTTTTAATATGTGCTTTTCAACTATTCTTGAATAAAGGAGTTATAGAATTATCTTTCCAATAAGTGAAAATTTGGAAACACTTCTCACATTACTCAGTTCGTATACAGGTTTGAAGTAATCAGCAAAAAGTTAGCAATCTTATGAAGGTTACCACTAATATTATTATCATCAAAGCAAAGCGCATGTGTAGTGGAAGTTCATGATCACAGGAGATAATATAATCTGATGTAATTTAAATTGTCTGGGTCACATTGTGACATTGACAATTTTTCAATGTGTTGTTTTGTGAAAAACAAAAGTATCACAGACCACTTTTAGCGAGGCCTTTGAATTTGTATGGAACAAAAACTCCTAACTCATCATTGCTCTGTAAGAATTTATAATAATGAGTTCACACTATAGCGATCACCTTCATATAGTTAAAACGTTTCCGAATGGCGAAGTGGGCAATAAATCATTGGTGAGACCTGACATATACGTCTAAGCCCTTTCCACTTGTTTGAGATATCTTAAGGCACGCCCTATTTGGGCTGCCCTACAGCTGTCACTCAGTTTTATTACTATAAGTAGATAAAGTTGAAATGAATATACATTTTGTCTCACCAATTATTTATTGCCTACTTCGCCATACGAAAACGTCTGCACTATATATGTTAAATGGTGAATTGGAGCTAGGACAGATAAACTCTGCTAACAATAATGTTTTCCATGTCCACTTCTACTAAGACAAAGATTTGTTTGATGTCTTAAGATTTTCATATGAATTTTGATGACAAAAAAAATTGCCCAGCTATAAAAACTCTACCTCCTCTAAATACTGAGTCCCAATTCAACTATAACTCCGTAAAAATCAATATGTCGTAAAACAATCCATAATTGATTTGTTGAAAATATAAACAGGATGTTCATAAAATCAGATGTTTCCCTTTTCAACAATCCATAATGTTACAAAGCAAATCTTTCAGTTTGGTACACATTCCATGCATGTTTATATTTTAATGATATTTTTTATCTGGGAATATTTAGGAATCAACTTATTTATTGTTTTTTCGATGGACATGATTCTGACAATGTTCAACACTCCCCGAATGTATTTAATTTTCAAGTCAGTCTCTAATATTTTTCTTCTTTAATGATTTTGCTGAGCTATTTCTGATGAATTTGTTGGTTGTGATCAGCTGTAACTTTTCATGAGTTGTTTAAAATTGTACCAGCTGAAGTTTGCTCAAGGATAATTTTAATTGGCCTAGGATATTTCGCAGTTGTTGCTAATCTCATATTATTCCTAAAGCGTTCATGTGTCATTATTGGGAGCTACAGTTTGACAGTTACTACTCTTTCATTGAAATTGGATGCAGGTGGTTCTGGTATTTTGAACATGGTCTCATTTTTTTATCTACTTTGTCTCTCCTGAATTTTAATAATGAGTCACAGTTTGAGCTCATAAGATAGAAGAGTTATATGCTTTCAAGTTTCATCTCTATAGAAATCAACTTCAATCCATATTTCACAGAATTATTTCAGCATCTTTTTTTCTTTAGCTCTATGAACTCAATTCCAGGTGCTGTTAATCAGCACATGAGTATCTTATTGCATCCGTCACATCCACAAAATGTATTATATTTTTATCAATAATTTAGCATATAGAAAAATTAAAAAAATATATAAAGAGGAAGGAGTGCCCACCTCAAAATTAACATCTGAAATAATTAATCAGAGTATCGGAACACTGCAAAAAAATTAAGTTTATCCAGTCCCAGATAAAAATGTACCTGGAACAAGTTCAGAACCAACCACAGAGAGTATCACTGTGGAAAGTGCTTTTGAAGGAGAAAGTATGGATGAGGGTGATGAACAACACTTGGAAAAATGTTTTGTCTTCAAGGAAAAATTGAGGAACTGGGCATTAGTTCACGAAATTCCACATATTGCGTTGAATGATCTGATGAGTGATAAATAAAAAATATTTGAATATAACTGTTAACATCAACATAACCTCTATTGCAAATGTCAGTTGTCAGTTATTCTAGCGTTTTCCATTAGGTGGAACAAGCGGAATGCTGATGCACTCAGTGTATATCTTTTCCTGTTTTAATAGCGTTACGACGTTAGTACAACAAAACTTGCTACTTGTGGTCACAGCGACTACGTTACAACTTTTTTATGTAAGATATTGCGATGTCTTTGAGACACACGTAAACTATTCTATGATAGTACATACCGGATTAATTACAACTTTTCGACACTAGAAGGACGGCATCCATGTTTTTCGATTGATGGATAACATCATTCTGGTAGCCATATTGAAACAAAAATATTTAAAATGAAAAATATGGGACCCTGGGTGTAATATTAATTTAAAAATCATTGGAGATGTGCTAATCAAGTATCTTTCGTAATATGGTGTACATATTTTAACGATTAATAGGAAAAATTGATGAAGTATATTTTTCCTGAAATGAAAATAGATATTTATCTCTCTTCATTTTCGAGACGCATGAATTTTAAGTGAGTAGAGTAGTGAGTGGATTTTGATCGTAAAAATTGATTTGCTTGGTTGCTAGAGTTTCAGAACAATTCTTAAAGACACATAAATTAAAATCATGTTTATCTCGATTACTATCACGGCCATTTGTTGTTAGTATATATAGTGGAATAGGACATTACCACAGAATATCATGAACATGTAAAGGAAGACTGAATTATATATTATATTAATATTATATAAAATCTTTTGATATGGAATACATATTGTAATACTATATTAGAAAGATTATGACCTTCATGCATAATGATATAATGACTACACTAAGACCACAGATCGACGTAATAATAATATTCAATCCAACCCTTTTGCGACTGGCTTATATAAGTCTATATTGGCAAGTCATTACCACTACTTCATAACGTCGATGTGACGTCGCAAGAGTGTGCCTTTTTGTCGTATTGGCATACATAACGACGTCTTAGCATATTACAAGACATAAGTCACGGACTTTTGCGAAAGGTCTAGTAGACGTCTGTACAACCGAATTATGACCGCTATGTGCTACTTGGGACACTACCGAAAGGTGTCCATAAAGGATTTTCTCCACCTTCTAAAAAAAAAGGCAACTATCACAACTACATCAGCAGACTCTCAGGATCAATATTAAGTTTACAAACTTCACACCTATGGTCCTCCATAATAAAATAGACCGAACAATAAAATCCGCTCTCTAAAATACCAAGAACTATATACCACTGGGGTGCCAAGGGTTATACAAAATACCATATGTAGACTGTTGTAAGAAGGCGAACATTGGCCAAACAAATAGAAGAATCAACATTTGCAAATAAGAACACAAACCGTCTATATGAAACAAAGCATCCACATCTTCATTGTTCCATCATGTACTTATGATGGGACATACCATTAGTTTTGGAGATACATAATCTTTAGTGGATGACTAACTGTTCTATTCAAGAACAATTACAGAACTCAATCGAAATTGAGAAACTACCACATAATCTAAATAAAAGAGATGGCATTCAGAAACTAACAACAATAAATAACCTGGAAATCTATCTTGGCCCACTGACAAGTGAAAAAGAACACGTGACTCAATCGAATGGATTCATCTACAAGTTCTTCCGGCTATACACGAAGAGAGGCGCTCTGAAGTGTGATAGGGTGTGACAGTCCTGCGCACGCAGGTATGACCACTATAAATTGAGGAGTATGGCATGAAGAGATCAGTCGGGTTCGAGTCACCAAGGAGGTTCCACCTGAAAATGGCAAATGTGATGTTGCCGAAATGTTTTCAAATCTTTTGAGGACCAATACCACACTCCGTGGAGAGAAACCAGTTCATTATGTAACATTAGCGAAAATCTACGAAGAAGTATATATTTATATAATCCTGATCAGCAATTAAATAACGACAAATTTAAATGAGAGAGTTTCGAGCAGGTATTTGTTACAAAGGTATGCTATAGTCATGGTACTAAATATGTTCAGCAGTTTGATATTAAAGAGGGAATATGAAATTGAATATTTTATTCCTTCATGAATACATGTACTTTATCTGGACAAGTTATATTCCTAGAAGGATCTTTAAAAAAATAATTATTTGTTTTGAATGATTGATTGATTGATTCGACTATCCCTAATCCCTTTACGAATTCAATACAAAAAAGGGGAAACCCTTGGTAATTTCCGTAATTAAATAGTCGTATCCGATTCTTTAGTCTAGTTTATAGCTAATTAAAGTGTTTCATAAAAATTATGTTTTCAGTGTCCTACTCGGTATTACAAAGTGACTTGTGGAACAAGTTTAAATCACATAATGCTCATGAATTTTTACTTTACTCAAAGCTAATATTTGATAGATGGTGAAATGTTTCTCTTATAATAAGTTTTTTTTTTCAGTATTGACGATCCCCTGAAAAAAAATGCCACCATTGGTTTTATCAACAATTTTGGTCAAATTCCTAAGCAGCTTTTCAAAAAACCACATCCTTGTAAGAAGATGTATGGTAGTAACAGTAATAGGTCATCTGTCATTGACACAGGATCATTGGTTCAGGCATTCAGCTTACCGCAACCTGAAAAAAAATTTTTCCACCATCTAGATATTTTGAGACCATCACTGCAACCTATTAAAGGTAATATGAATTGATAAAAATTTGCCAATGTAGTTCTTTATATATAATTATATTCAATTTATCAGTTGTTGTAACACCGAAACCTATTAATGAAATATTTTTCCTGTGGTACTTTCCTCACATACATATTTGTTATGATTTATTTCAGAAGTGAAGAGCCCAGTAGGTCAAATATTGCATGTGGATAGGACTGTTTTAGCAGTTGAACAAAATAAAGTTCTTATGCCACCTTTGTTTAACAAATATGTGGCCTGGGGCTTTGCAGATCATTCACTCAGGATGGGAAATTATGAGAGCGATAAAGCTGTTTTTGTGTCTGAAAGCATAATACAGAATAATGGAGAAATTTTAGCTTGTGTTTGCCCGTCTCCTAAACTGATTATCACAGCGGGCACCAGTTCAGTGAGTAACATAATTATTAATTAGGTTTTCCATAAAAATAATATGTTTTACATTACTAATTGAAACTATATATTGACTAACAAAATGTATTGAAAGTTGTTTCGATTAAGTTAGATAAACCATTAATCTATTCTAGTACCAGAAGGTATCTCAACTGCAGGTAAATCCAATAATATGAATTCAGGTTTATTTTTTAAGAAATTATCGAACCAAAAAATTTGTAAATGTTGAAAAAACAACTCTCTGCGTTTTGATAATTTTTTTATATTTATTTGCATAAAATCATTATCTTTAATATCCATAATCATAGATAGTTTGTAGTTTCCAAATGGAAGCATAAAAAATGAAACCAAGAACTTTTTTGATACCACAAACAACAGAGTGTTTTTATGAAATACCTTCGTTTAATATTTTTCTTTGGAAACTAATTGATTATGTTTTTTTTCCTCTAAACAGGTGGTTACTGTATGGGAATATGAATCAAAGAAAAAAAACCTGAGCATTAAACACAACTTGTATGCCCACACTGATGCCATCACGTGTTTAGCTGCTAGTCCAGCTTACAATGTAATAATCTCAGGATCCAGAGACTCTACGGCAATCATATGGGACTTATCTCGAGGAGTTTTTGTTAGACAGCTTCAGGGTCATGCAGGACCAGTGGCCGCTGTAGCCGTCAATGATCTTACTGGAGATATAGCAACATGTGCTGCAACTTGGTTAGTCTCTTATGTGGAAAATTACCCCATTAATAAATACATTAAATCTAACATTTTCAAAACAGCTGAGTAAAATGAAGTAGTGCCTGAATAAAAACTATAAAATTTTGCAACCCGATTAAAGATCGATAACATTGGATAAAATGAGAGAAAATTGAATCAAGGGATTGTTTGACGATCAAAAATTTAACGTATCTGCAAATTTGTTATAACCCGTATTCCAATATTCAAAAGCCGAAGCATTATTTGCAGTCACTTCCTCCAGCAAACTTATTAATTATCTTGAATTTTCGGACCGAAATATTAACATACTTGCAAATTTGCAAATCCGATGATGACATGATTTTTTTTTATAATTCACAATAATAGTACTCATCAATCAGCTGAAAAATGTTCGACAAAATTGTAACATATGTAT
Organism: Gonioctena quinquepunctata; assembly: GCA_018342105.1. Lineage (NCBI taxonomy): Eukaryota > Metazoa > Arthropoda > Insecta > Coleoptera > Chrysomelidae > Gonioctena > Gonioctena quinquepunctata. The sequence goes on from JAFIRS010002975.1 coordinate 36,760, forward strand.
ATTTTGGTTGCAAATTAAGTATTTGTAACTTAGATGTAATAATAATTTTCACAACGACGGTAGATTAGATAAAATCTGCAAAAATCAATATTTTGTAATTTTTTACCATCAAAGTAATATTAACATTTCTGCAAATTCTATGTTGATATTGATGGACCCTGGAACACATTAATTGAAATTTGCAACTCTCTACGAATGTGGCAAATTATAGTATACATTTTAGGTGAATTTTATAGAAATATTACCTATTGCAGAGGTCACCACTTCACCTCTTCGAAAAAAAATCGGTATTTCGTTGCCGATCATTGTTTAGTTTCATATATACCTATATATATATATATATATTTATATATATATATATATATATATATATATATATATATATATATATATATATATATATATATATATATATATATATAAATAATCTGAAGAGTTTAGGAGTGATCTCTCTCATAAATGGCAATAAAGTGAAAAAAGGTTGAACAGGGGTAGTGAATTATGTCACCATCTCCAGCCATACTTGCTGACGCCAGCAGAACCATTCAAGATGCTGAGAAGACATTATCTCATGGGACGAGCCATCTTTCGAACGATCCGGGAAGTCATTCAGATTTCGCACTTAGACTCAGCAACACGTATTTTTATAATTGTATATTTTGATTATTTTAATAAAATTTATTAAAAAAAAGCAAGTTTTGTGCCATTGATAATTAATTGGCGCAGTCGGTAGGATTGTCGAAATCGCACGTATTGAACGGGGGATTTTTGTTTAACGATTGATCGGCAATCGAACTTTTGTGGACAGTCGAAATTGGTTTTGGTAACAGAGTGGCTCCTTGGACTTCAGGACACCCAGTCATTCATAGACCTGCGGAAAACTCCATCCCAGCTGTTTTCAAGAAGAGGAACCCCATTGTCCCCTTCTGCAAGAAAAAATCGCTTGGTGAAGACAGAATTTGCTGATCTAGGGCAGACTCCTTATAGTGGTTAAGAGTGATGGCCAAAAGTTTGCTTATATTGTGAGTACAACTGAACTATATGTTGCTTGAAAATATTTTTGAATCGAATATTTCAAATACACATCTGAGTATTACAAATAATTTCAAACCGGAATATCTGAACTGTGTTCCCCAATTTGATGGGAACCCAAACGAATTGAATAGATATCTAAGTAGTTGCGAAAGTTTGATAACTCATTTATATGATACTACTAATACAGGGTGCTTTCAAATTATGTTCTTTGATTGGAAAATTGACAGGTAAAGCCAAATTAGTAGTGAATATTCAAAACGTTACTGATTGGAATGTTTTGAAAGAAACTTTGTATAGGAATTTTGCTGATCAACGCGATGAAGCTTGTTTAAATAGAGATATGGTAATCATGAAACAATATCCGAGTGAAAAACCGCAATAGTTTTTCAATCGAACTTTGCAAATACTCAATCAATTATGTTGTTACATTGATTCTCATGAAGTTGGTGGCGGTGCCAAGCTTCTGAAACGAAATTTGTATAACTCTTTAGCATTGAAAACATTTTTGTCTGGTTTAAGGGAACCTCTATGGACTACAATTCGCTGTACACATCCTACTTCCTTGAATCAAGCTCTGCAATTCATTATTCAAGAAGAAAACGTCAATTATTATCAGAATCAAACCAATAGAATTTCAGTGAGGCAAAATAACGTCCAAATGAAACCAAATTTCCAACAAAGACCCAATCAACAAACAACCTTTCCAAGAGTACCATTTAATTCTCATGCACAGAATAATCAATTTCTAAATAATCAATATATTCCGCAAAATAATCAATATCAATCGAATAATAGCTTCCCTTTGCAGCCCATTCATATCGAACCCAGAGTAAATGAGCCACAGCCAAAATCCCTAATGAGTACCTCGACCAGGCAAACATTAAATCGATTCCAAGCGGGATCTTCAAATTATAAAGCAATGCAAAGAAATTCCGAAGAACTGTTTAATACAGAAGTGAATGACACCGATCGATCATTCATTTCCTAAATCGATTCCAAGCGGGATCTTCAAATTATAAAGCAATGCAAAGAAATTCCGAAGAACTGTTTAATACAGAAGTGAATGACACCGATCGATCATTCATTTCCAAATTTTAATAGCGATTTCAAGAATCAAATGGAAAATGACTAATCGGATCAAACAAATTATCCTGAAAATTTTCCTCCTCTAATTCGTGCGAACTACATATATGTTGTTTTACCAGAATCTAATTTAAAATTTTTAATCGATACTTGTTTGACAAAATCATTTATCGATCCCAATTTAGCCTATGAATTGTTCCCAAATCGAATACAGAATGATCCATTTATAGTATCCACTGGATTTCAGAAATCTTCCCATAAAATTTGTAAGGGGTCTTTCCCCACTATCAAACTTTGGCGCCTTTCACTAATCTCGGTTTTTGCCTCGGGCGCCACCTTTTGGTTTATAGTGGAAAATGCCACTTTTGCTCCGGGCAGTCTCAATGAAGAAAAAAAAACACTCCAGGGGTCAGTATAGTAGTGACAATGTAACGAGGCCAGCAAGGCAGGCTTTAATTGCCCTTAACTGGGTTTTGAACCTGGGTGCCGACTGCGCACCAGATGATAAATTAAACACTACTCTATAAACAGGATGAACAGGTATATTATAAAAGAAATACAGGCAGGGCAGGGCGGCTGACAACAAATAAACAACTAGTTAACACTATATACAGAGGAAGCGGGGAGGGTGTTTTTATAGCAAGCGGGGTAAACTTAGCAACCAAAAAGCTCATGCGGTGGGGGGGGTATCGTACGGACTAGTATGCAGAAATTACCAGCTCAGCATTGAAATTAATATGTGCCTCTTACGGCTCGGCTATGATTCGATCATGCGCGAATCGCACCTGTGGTACTTACAAATATTTCCAATACGTTTCACCTGATAGAAAATATTTACCAAACTCCGCTATCACTGCTTCGGCAAGCTGGTCGGCAAGGCTCGGGACGGTAGTAGGCTTCTTCGGTAGTTGGCTCGCACTTCGGATGATGGTTGTCGGATGCGTGACTGCTGGTGCTAGACTTGGTAAGCGAATCATTCTTTGAAATATTTCCAAACGGAACTACAGTCGGTTTCCCCCTCTTTTGCGGATTCCTCTCGACCGAGTTATAGGCGCGCGCCGTTTTGTGGACTCTGCCGATTGAGATACAAATTATATTTTTATAGTATAATTACCCAGCTTGTAAAAATTCTTCTTGCTAGCAATCCACGTGATGTGACGTCGGCCGGATGACGTCAGATGGCAGCGTGTGCTTTTGTCTCGACTGAACTGATGCCTCTGGCTTCTATCGGGTGACTGAATCGTTTCGGCGGCGTTTGTTCATAGCACAGCGGCTCGATGAAAAATGTTTTCTCGAGTCGCTGGCTTGCGCAAGCAACACTCGCGCATTCTTTATATACACGCGTCGCGGCATTGGCGTGATTTACGGAGGGTGTTTAGCCTATTCATCGGGTTAGGTGTAAACCACGGATTTATTACGAACACGAAGAGTATTTTTAGATCTAATATTACCGTCAAGATGAATTGAAATCCTTACAGGGAGCGGAAAAATTGTAACTTCGTTACAACCTATATCAAAAATATTCAATGTTTCTGGAAACTTAAAATTGTATTTGTTTGAATTTCATAATATTTTTCATGGATTGATCGGAATCGATAATTTGTTATTGCAAGCTATCGTTGATTTCAATGATGGTTTTCTCATTACACCTCATTTGAAAATTAAACTGAAGGTTCACAGAATTCAGAACGATTTGAATCTCATTTCTATATTTCCGCGAAGCGAGCAAGTGATAAAAATTAAAACACCCATAAGAAAAAGAAAAATTATTATTCCATACCAAAAAATACATAATTACGAGCTTCCAGGAAGCTTATCTATAGCGAAAAACGGAGAAGTGATAACGACCATATTAAATAACACTATGGAGAGATAACGTTAGATTTCTCTGAACCCGTAGTTGTAGAAGAGTTTGAGAGCATGTATAAAAGAATTTAATTTCAACAACTTTGATGAGACGGGAAAACGTAAACTGGACTTGTCAAATATTAGGACCGACCATTTAAATATTTAATAAAAATCTATGATCGTAAAATTGTGTTTGGAATTTTCCGATATTTTTTACCATGAGGATACTCCCCTCACCTTTACCAATAACATAAAACATCGTATAAGAACTACCGATAAAACTCCTGTATATACAAAAACTTATAGGTATCCGTTTCTTCACAAAAAAGAAGTTGAGTCTCAAATTCAGAAAATTTTGAATCAAAAAATTATTAGGCCCAGTAGTTCACCTTGGTTCTCCCCAATTTGGGTAGTTCCCAAGAAAATGGATGCCTCTGGCAAGCAACAATGGAGGGTAGTTGTAGATTACCGAAAATTGAATGAAAAAACTATTAATGACAAGTACCCTCTGCCTAATATTACCGACCTTTTAGATAAGTTAGGCAGATGTCAATACTTCTCAACCCTAGATCTTGCCAGCGGTTTCCACCAAATTGAAATGTGTGAGGAAGATGTTGAAAAAACAGCTATGAATATCTTCGTATGCCTTTCGGGCTCAAAAATGCCCCAGCTAAGTTCGAGAGGGCGATCGAGAATATTCAGAATCAGAAATGCTTCATTGTCATAGAACATTAATTCTGCCGAAAAAGCTTATCTAAAACTAAGACATAGCATAATATACATTCAGACAAACAAGGTAGTACTAACTCATCATATTCTTAGGGGGATTCAAAATAAAAAATGTCTTGTTTATTTGGATGACATTATTATTTTTCCAACTTCTCTCCAAGAACGCATAGAAGGGTTACGAGCAGTATTTCAGAGACTAGAACTCTAACTTCAAAATTCAGTTAGACAAATCTGAATTTATGTGCAAAGAAGTGGTCTATCTTGGTCATATAGTCACACCAAATAATGTTGAGCCAAATCCCGATAAAATTAATGCAATCAAAAATTTCCCAGTTTCAAAAACAACAAAATAAATCAAAGGCTTTCTAGGTTTATAAGGTTATTACCGTAGGTTAATAAATAATTTCGCCAAAATCACCAAACCACTAACTAAATGCCTCAAAAAAGGTGTCCAAATTATTCATGATGGCCAAAAACAAATTTCAATTCATGAACATGACGAAGACAAAATAACCGTTCATACAAAAGCCGAAGAAAATCCAATTGTTGAAGTACCAATTTCAGAAACTCCGGTCAACCACGGACAAAATCAAATTATTTTTCAATCAGTACTCCATTCATGTGTAAAACCAAAAATAACTATTTTGCTCAAAAAAAAACAACGACTTACCGTACAAATTGACGAAAATAATTTTAAAAAGGACATTGTTAACTTTGTCAAAGATTATGTTGCCCCAAACGTACAGTATCATCTTTATTTCGAAAGACCAGAAAAATACGAACTTTTTTGTGAAGTGATTAGGCGCAATTTCAAGTGGCCTTCTTTAAAGTTCAAAAGATGCAAATTCAAACTCGTTGACGTCACAGATAAAAATGAAATCCAAGAACTGATACAAGCATATCTCGAAGGAAAAAGTAATCATCGGGGTATTGATGAAACGGACCAAAAACTGAAAAAACTATATTATTTGCCTCATATGAACGATTCAATCCAAACTTATAATGATGAATGTGAAATATGTCACCAAAGTAGGTAAATGTGAAAGACATCCCATCAAAATTAAAATGAATATTACTTCAACAGCCACCAAACCTTTTGAAATTATTCATATAGATATCTATACATTGGAGAAAAATACATTTTTGACGATAATAGATATTTTGAAATACGCGCAAGCATATCATTTGCCATTTTTATCTGGCACTGATGTAGCGAATAATCTCCTGACATGTTTCTAACATCACGGTGTACCTCTTCAAATTAATGTAGATAAGGGCTCTGAACTCAAAAATTGCGTTATTGAGGAACTATTAAAATTGCATAAGGTCAATGTTTATTTTATTTCCCCAAATCATAAGCAATCGAATGGGCAAATGGAAAGACTCCACTCAACTATTATTGAACATATCAGACTTCTCAATACCAGAGGGTTCTCCAAAACACCTCCTGAAATCAAAATGATTTACGCTAGTCTCGCATATAACCATTAAATACATTCAGCTACAAAATTAAAACCAATCGATATAATTAATGAAAATCCATTCAATATCGACATAGAAAATATTTTGATCAACGACTATACTAACGAACACAAAGAAAGAACTAAATTACGAGAGAGAGATATTTTTATTTCAGTAGAGTAGTATACATACAACATACACAGTACATTTTATATACACATGGTCTAAGAAATACGTAAAAAACAAACATTTTGGTAAAAATCAATGAATTGATAAAATATGAAAAAACAACTTCAATAGAAACAACGGATTTTTGTGCATGAAAAGCCTGTTAAGCCTGCAGAAATTCTTCCAGCATATAAGGCTCTGAGTTGCATAGAAAGGTTTCACAAGATTTCAGGAAGGAGCCCGCAGCTTTAATGCTCTTAACTTCATATGGAAGTTTATTATAGAATTTCATCGCCTTATAGTGTGTGTTCTTTTCATAGAGTGCTTTTTTGTGCAGTGGATAAGCAAAATGGTCTATATGTCTGGTTTCGTATTTGTGATCTTTTTTAAAAGCTAAAAAAATCTTTGGTTGTTTTATTTAAAAATTGTATACATTCATAAATGTAAATTCCAGGTACTGTCAGTAATTTATTTGCTCTAAAGACTCCTCTGTACGTATCTGTCATTTTCATATCGAAGATGAGTATAATAGACTTTTTTTGACATAAAAAAAACTCTCTTTAAGTCCGTGCTGGAACCCCAAATGAATATCCCAAACTTGTCGGCAGAGTAAAAGCTTCCATAAACCATCATAAGTGCATCATGATCAATATGTTTGTTCAGAACTCTCAGTGCATATATTATTGATGACAATCTGTTGCACAAATTGTCTATGTGTCCTGCCCAGTTCATAGTTTCGTCTATGTGTATTCCTAAAAATTTTACTCGCACGCTATTTTACTGTTACCGCACGTTATTTTACTGTTGTTGGGGGTCTCAATGCTGTTATTTACCTTGAAGAGTATACAATTTGTTTTGTCATTGTTCAGAACAAGCCTATTTTCCTCAAAATATGTTTTTGTTCTTTCTAGCATTTGACTGCCTAACTCCACAATATCTTTAAAATATTATCCGCATAATTTATTGAGTGGTAGATTTATTAGTTACTGTATTCTGTATATCATTCACGAAAATAATGAAAAGTATGGTACCCCCACAGAAGTCTCCAAAACCTCCGACCTCACTGTACCATGTTCATGCTTGAGTTCCACAAGTTGTTTCCTTTTTTTCAAATATGACTAACCAGTCATATCCCTTGCCTTGTACTCCATACTTCTAGAGTTTATGTAGTAGCAAATCATGGTCAATGCAGTCAAAGGCCTTGAATAGGTCCACATGACAAGTCTCTAGTCTCCAAAGCTTCTAGAACTATGCTGCTGAAGTGAACCAGAGCTGTTTCAACTAATCTTTTTTTCAGATACCCATGTTGATATGCGGAAAACATGTCGAAGTTTTCGGAAAAGGATACTTCAGATCTTCTATTACTTTTTGAACCATGTTGTAACAGTTTCCCAAAAATTGGACATTTTGGTGGAATACGAAGTTTCTCATTTGGTTATTTTTTCATCCGTTTCGACTAGATTGTTTATCAGTTAAGTCTGGTGTAATTTTTTTATTTCTAGTATATTGGGTTACGTTTGTGATGGAGGATCCATTGTGTTTGCTGGCATCCTCTTCCTGGCTAAAAATGTGACACAAGTGCTCTGTTTGGCCATATTTCCCTCTTCCATGCATTTTTTTATTGTTCTTTATTTAAAGTAACCTTAATTGAGACATATATATATATATACAATACCAGCTAATTCTTAAAAAAATATATATATATATATATATATATATATATATATATATACAGTAAAAACCGGATATAACGACATTGAAGGGACCATATACTTCGGACGTTATGTCCGATAGTTGTTATAAGCAATATACACAAGTATGTATGAATATATTATGTCTGTTTGTAGTATGGGGATAGGTTATGCATATGAACTTGTTTTCAAATAACTTTATGTTCTGATGTCCTCGATCGTTTAATTTTCAAAGAGTTATTCTCGAAAAGAGCTTTTATTTCATCTCTCTCCTTCCAAATCGTTGATATCGTAGAGTGTGAGACTCCACATTCCTTTGCAATTTCACTATTTGACTCGCCATTTTCTAATCTCCATATAATATGTGATTTTTCTTCAATATTAAACACTTTCCTATTTCTTTTTTTCGACATAGTAATGCGTAAACACACGATCTAAACCAAAAGTTTTAAAATCAACCTGTAATTCACGCGGTCAACTATCGCACTGAATATGTCGTAAAACATGCAAGGTCAAATGGCAAAGAGCGGGAAAGAGGTTCTATAGCAAAATATTCCTTCATATTATTAGTATAAAGGTGAAAATTGTTCGTAATGTTTTGTTTTGCTGGAATAGGTAAACGGTTGGTCGTTATAGCCGATGAATATCGATAAAGTTTCGTCGTTTTAAGCGATATTTTGCTGTATCCGATGTCGTTATAGGCCGTATGTGTACTTATTAGTTTATATAGATTCGGCCGGGACCTTGCCATACGGTTGTTATAACCGATCTGTCGTTATAAACAATGTCGTTATATTCGGTTTCTACTGTATATATATATATATATATATATATATATATATATATATATATATATATATATATATATATATATATATATACCTGGACGCTTGGATTGATGCACTTCACATTTCACCCCGGGAAGATTTGGTTCTAAGATTTTCTCCAAATCCTCTGGTTTTGTATCGGGTTTCAGTCTTGTTACGTGTAGTGATACAAACTTGGGAACAGTTTGGACCTCGGAGAATTGGTTGCTTGGTCCCACTAGGAATCGACGCTTTCTCCTATGTTGCACTCTTACTTTTTCCCAGCCTTCATCTTCTTCGTTGTTCGATTCTTTTATATGGTTCGACTCTAGCTGTTGTAGGTTTCACATAGTTTCCACTTGAGTTGCTTGTAGAACTGCTGTGTTTACTTGTGATGCAGTGACATATTTTTCCTGATTTTTATAGGTTGAGGTAGATGCAGTGGCTTGCACCGGCGGGTCATTAGCCACTACTACTTTAGTGTAAGAATTTTCATTTCCCGTCTTTCGATTTGAAATTTGGGAATATTGTTTGTCTTCGTGGGTCTCTTTGAGGTATTCAAGCTTGATTCGTTTTTTGAGGTATTTGCCGATGGAGAGAGTGTTTGATCATTTTTTTCTTGGAGGAACTGGATTTTTTCATTTAATCCTCGAATAATATGGTTTTTATGTTTCAATATTGTTTTTAGGTACATGTATTCTTTCCTCAGCGGTTCTTCATCGAAACTTATTTGCTCTTTGCTAAAAGATAATTCTAAACTCCCTTCTTCGTTATGTACGTCATTCAAGTTATTTTGGCAGCAAATCATGCCATCGTCCCTGAATATGACATTTTTGAGTCTTTTTGCACAACTTGGATGAGCTACCAAGTTGCACTTGTTACATTTTATATCGATTTTCACTTTACTCGAACAATATTTGAGGGTAACTACCAACACGACCGCCTCGCTCGCCGCCATTTTGTTTCTTTACTCAAAGATAAACGAAAATCTCATTAAATGAAAGAAAAAGGTCATTTCAAAATTGAACAAAGATCGTGATAACCCAGACTTTTCAAAACAAATTCAAAAGTCTTTGTAAAGAAACACTTGAAACCGAAACATGCAAATACATTTGAAAATCCCGATATCATTACAAAAACAGACGAAAACATGAAAAAGTACACATGGATAACCCAAAAAGACCCCGAAAGAAAAGCTACAGCTTCAGTAAATAGTTTTTCTATCTATTTCAGACTACCCCTTGTTGTTGAACTTCAAGAAAAAATTACCCTTAAAAATTTAGAAAACAACCCTGGTATGATACCCTTAAAATCAGGAACCGCCAAAATTCAAGAATACCACCACACGCTAATTCATTACTATGACTTGAGCCCAATAGGTAATTATAGAATCTTGACGCAGAAGACGGCGAATGTTATAAGAAGCTAATTAGAGTACTTGAGGGAAACCAAAAGAAATTGGCTTCTAGTGTTCTGAAGCAAAATTCAATTTCAATAGATCTGATCAATAAATTCAATCAAACCATTCAGCTAATATTCCGTAACAAAAAATTTCTTCAAACAAAAATATATCATATTGCCACTATATTCCAGAAGAAAACCTACAATGAAAATAGAGCATACGTTCACGATATTGTCAATCAACGATAGATATGTATGAAATTATCAATTTAGCATTACAAGACATCGAAAACTCTCTAACCTTTGCTAAACTCAATATTATGCACCCTAGTATAATAATTACCATTGATAATTCTTTACAAAATTGTTGAAATTAAAAAAAATCATTGCAATCAATCAATTTCCTTTTGAAATCACTCTGGAAAACACCTTGAAATTCGAAAAGATAATAAATATAGAATGTTTCATATTGAATAATAAAATAACCTATCTCCTTCATGTCCCAAGCACATATCCATACAATTTCGATTACTACCATTTATATCCAATTCCCATATATAGTCAAAATCAGTTCAAAACATTAATCCCAAAAAACTCATATTTGTTGAAAAACTCAGTGTACTTCACATTTCAAAACGATATTTGTGTCAAAGTCAAACCACAATTCTATGTCTGCAAAAAAATGTAAATCAAGGAGATTTCTGGAGATATCTGCGAGTTGCAACTCCTGAACATGAAAGACACATCCACCTGCCAACAAATCGATGTCAAAATCACCAAGCCGATAATCAAACAAGTGGACATTTTCACTCAATGGATCGCCATATTCCCGAACAAAACCACCATCACCTCCAATGCAGAGAACAAGAAAAAATCCAAAAAATCATTGGATTTCACTTAATCAATATTCCAGTAGGCTGCAAAATCAATACCCATCAGATCAATATCGTCAATAAAAATCAAATAAATCAATAAAAATCAAATAGTATTGATACCCGAATTGGATCTGGATAGAAATGTTCTGAAGAAATCGAATATAACTTTCCATCTGGATGATATCAACTTGGAAGGACTCCAGAACCTGAAAAATCAACTCATCTTAAATAACCCGGAAATCATAGATAGTCAAGGATTTTCCCAAACACCCAGTGTGTGGACTTTTGCAATCTACATAGCAATTATTCTTTCGATCATCTACTTCATCTACAAGAAACTTTTTGCAAGATGTATTGCAAAGAGGGCATCTCAAGAAGCGGCACCAATCGAAGGGATGAATCTGTCAAACGTTCAACTACCCTGCTGCTCTCTGTAGTTGAATCTTCGGGGGGAGGAATTATGTGACCATCTCCAGCCATACTTGCTGACGCCAGCAGAACCACCACTCCATCCAAGATGCTGAGTAGACATTATCTCATGGGACGAGCCATCTTCGAACGATCCGGGAAGTCATTCAGATTTCACACTTAGACTTAGTAACACGTGTTTTTATAATTGTATATTTTAATTATTGTAATAATTGATTTTTGATTACTGTTAGTTTCATTGTTGTTTGAGACAATGTTTGAGTTATTACTGTTTGAGGTTAGTACTTCTGAGTGAGATGATGTATTATAATAATAATAATAATAATAATAATAATAATACATTTTATTATTCACCAAATGATACAATACATTAAACTTTAATTTTAACATTAGGTTCATATTCAGTGAATAATAGGAAAACTGTTAGGCTGTAAAGCCAATTCTTCCACAGCTCCCTTGAGTAAAGAAATAAACAAAAGATTAGGAGTATATAAGGATATTATAACAAAAAATCATGAATTTAATTGGAAATCGATATAAAATAAAATAAAACAAAAACAAAGAATATCAAAAATCATTGTCGACCAAACAAGTATCGTTTGTACCAAATCCTGAATCCCTGTAAGATTAAAGAAAAATTTGGTACATCCAGAACATCGCCAAATAGTGCAATATTATAAGAAAAAGACCTCTTGAAGATTTCTTTTCTATGTTTTGGTATAGTTATCATGTTTTTCCGACGCAAGTTCAGATTGTGTACATCTGTTCTGAAGGTAATTCTCCTGAATAAGTACTCCGGTGTTTTATACAATAGTAATTTATAAAAAAAGCAAACCATATGATGTTTTCTGCGATTAAACATACTTAGCCATCCAGCCTCTTTTAATTTATGCGAGATACGCTGAGGGCGTTTTATTCCGTATTATATCAGCCTTAAGCAGGAATTTTGCGTCTTTTGGATCCGTTTGACGTTGACAGTGTCAATACAGGGGCCATAAACGATATCGCAGTGATTAAAATGAGAGAGTACAAGACTATCACACAACTGTATTTTCAATTTCCCATTCAAAAAGTGTCTTTGGCTATAAATGAACTTCAGCGAGGTATATGCGTTTCTCAACTTCCAAGTTATATGATCTTTGAATCGTAATTTGGAATCCATAATCAATCCAAGGTTTTTGCAGGTATTGTTGATTTCAATTCTATCATTTCCAATTCGGATATTCATTATTTCGATGGCCTCAGTTCTTTGATTATCAGATCCAAACAATATCGCAACAGATTTATTCGAGTTGATTTTCAATAAGTGCACATTAGTGACATCAAGAAGTTTATTCAAATCAGAGTTAATAAGTTCATTAGCTTCACGTATATCAGAAAAATTGAATGAATAATACAGCTGTGTGTCGTCTGCGTAGAAGTGATATTTACAATGATCAATGTGTGAAGAGAAGTTGCTAGTATAAATAGTATACAATAGAGGACCTAAGATACTTCCCTGTGTACTCCTTGAAATATTTCCAATGGGATAGAAATAGAGTCATCTATATTTACTTGTTGAGACCTGTCAGATAGATAGGACCTCATGAAAGAGCATGCAAAAGGATCAAAGCCAATAAAATGTAACATAGAAATCAGGATATCGTGATTCAAGGTATCAAAAGCTCTTGAATAATCAATCAAGATTAGAGCACATATTTCATTGTCATCTAGTGATTTGATAATATCATCAGAAATCGCAGAGAGAGCTGACGAGCAACTGTAACCAGCTCTGAACCCAGATTGATGCATTGGAAGTACTACATTCGTATGAAGATGTTTTCGTATTTGTAATTCAAGTATTTTCTCTAGAACCTTTGACAGAGTAGGTAGTATGCTGATACTTCGTAAGTGACTGAATTCTGTTGGTTGTTTAATTTTGGCTAATGGGAGAACTAGGGCGTGTTTCCAGGCTCTAGGAAAGTACGATTGGTCCAAGCATTCATTCATTATATGAGTTATATGAATAATTATATATGGGCAGCAAAGCAATAATAAATGTATGTTAATGTGATCAGAACCAAAAGCCTTTGTTTTTATATTTTTTATTATAGCCAAAACGTCAACATCTGTTACATGAGAAAAATGCAATAGATTATTAATGCTTTCTTTCTTCCTGCTAGAGTAGAAATCTATTATTTCAGGTTCGGGGAGTCGGTCATTTTTTGATGCATTAATAAAAAAATTGTTAAGAGTATCTACGTTTTTTAGGTTATCGGGCAGCTGTATCTGGCTAGTTTTCAAGATATCAAGTTTCCTAAATGTTTGCCACTGTTGCCTGCTATCCGAATTTCGGAATGTAAATTCTAAGTATGCTTTTTTTTCTCTCTTGATAGAAGATGAAGTGAAGTTTCTGAGTTGTTTATAATATTCAAAGTGTACGGGTTGTCGAGTTCTTCTGTATCGTCTCAAGGCATTGTCACGTATTTTTTGCATGTATGTTATGTTATCGGTTATCCAAGGAGTGTACTTTTTCTTATCATTATTGAATCGTGACGTCTTCAACGGAGCGTGTGCATCAGCCAAAGATATTATATTACTATTCATGAATGCAATTTTATCATCTATTGATTCGATGGAATAAATTTCGTCCCACGGTAAAGTCACTAGATCTGTTTGAAAAAGATTGTAGTTAATCTGACTAAAATATCTATAAGAAAATCGTTTCGATGTAGGAATTTTGTGAACGAATTGAAACGAAGAAGAAATGACGAAATGATCGGCTATATTTGCGTCATAAACATCAGTACTGGCTATGTCGAAGTTGGTGAAAAGTAAATCGATTAGAGTTATGTTAGTATCTGAAACACGAGTGGGATTTTTTATTCTCTGAATTAATCTGAAAGTTTCTGCTATGGCAAGTAAGTCACTTGACAAATTTGAATTAATATCTAATAAATTAATATTGAAATCACCCATACAAATGATTTTATCATAATCAGAAAATACGCTGATCAAGGTATCTTCGAATTGGTTCAGGAAAGCTCCACTATCAGAGTTTGGTGGCCTATAAACAATTCCCAAAGCATACTTATTCTTTTCCAATTTTATTTCAATCCATAGTTGTTCTAGATAATCGAATGTGCCCTTCAGAATAACCTTGTACACCAAGTTATTCTTTATATATACACCAGTTCCACCACCTCTCCTCACTAGACGGTCTGATCTTATGAACCTATAGCCCTCAATATCTAATGCTCTATCTGGGATTTCTGGATGTAACCATGTCTCAGTGAGACCTATTACGTCATACTTTTTCTCCTTGATAACCAGATGTAAATCATTCAAATGAGGGACTAAAGATCGAACATTGACATGTGCAAAAGTAGAATACATATATATATTTTTATTATTACTTCAAGTTTTGATTAATATGAACTTTATCTTTGAATAAATGGAAAGAGATAATTTTAGCAACTGAATTGGACAAAGAAGAAAAATAAAAAAATAAAAAGTCCTTATTGATATGGTCAATTATAAATCGAATATAATACCATGATTGAATTTATATACATAATGTCAATTATGAGGATGAACCCTTGGCGATTCTGGAACGAATTTCTCTTATAGTTCTTTTCGGGACGTCTGTACCTTTCCTAACCTTGAATTCCTCCACAGTTTTTTCTTTGTTAGTGCTAAAAGCATCCAACAGATCAGAATCTGCTGTTAGTTGTTCCAAAGTGAATTCCTCTTTATTAACTAGAAGGTGGTTTCGTCGAATAGTAGCTTTCAAACCTTTATTTTTGGCTGTTGTGACATACGAACGTAAGGCTTTATGGATAATTTGATCCGCTGGACTCAGATCATCGAATATAGAGACACCTTTCAATTTACGGACGTTGCTCAGAACTTCAACTTTGGTTAAATAGGATATGAATTCTATTTTCAGTAATTGATGCTGGCCAGTCTTTTGCGGAATGAAGAATATATTGTTTAGATTAACAAAATCAACTTTAGTGCCTAGAATGTCATTTAGGTAATTTAATGCTTCCTCTGTTTCAGATAAAGGCAATCCACAAACAATTATATTATTTTTACGTGATTTTCTACCTACTTCTTCCACTTCGTTTTTCAGTTTTATATTTTCTTCTTCCAACGTACGTATGCGAGTATTGAAAGAATTCAACTCTTTTTTGATATCTGACAGTGTTTTTTGTTGGTCATCTGATTTTTGGTTCAATTTCAAGAGCAACTGATGTATTTCGTTAATTGTTTGTTCTGACATCCTATATTGTGAAAGTGTACATGAGCTCCCTTACTAATATTGTGTAGAAAGAAGTCGATAGTTTTTGTAGCACAGTTGATTTTTTGCAGCTGCAGAATATTTGATGGCAATGCTTATTGTAATATAATTGATTGAAATATAATAATTTCTGCGCCCACCTGATTAGATATACAATTTTTCTATTAGCTGCATCCCACGTCCAAATCCAGTTCTTCTCTTCTGAGAGATTTTGAGCCCTCTATAATGCTTCAATTTTAATTTGCAGAGGATTTTGTCACGAGCACACTAACATACGTCTGTATCGTTGGTCACATACTCATATATCATTATATAGAATGTTATTGAGAAACGTTTTGAGATATAAGATAAGATAATATAAGATAAGATAAGATAAGATAAGATAAGATAAGATAAGATAAGATAAGATAAGATAAGATAAGATAAGATAAGATAAGATAAGATAAGATAAGATAAGATAAGATAAGATAAGATAAGATAAGATAAGATAAGATAAGATAAGATAAGATAAGATAAGATAAGATAAGATAAGATAAGATAAAAGATAAGATAAGATAAGATAAGATAAAGATAAGATAAGATAAGATAAGATAAGATAAGATAAGATAAGATAAGATAAGATAAGATAAGATAAGATAAGATAAGATAAGATAAGATAAGATAAGATAAGATAAGATAAGATAAGATAAGATAAGATAAGATAAGATAAGATGAGATGAGATAAGATAAGATAAGATAAGATAAGATAAGATAAGATAAGATAAGATAAGATAAGATAAGATAAGATAAGATAAGATGTAAGATAAGATAAGATAAGATAAGATGATAAGATAAGATAAGATAAGATAAGATAAGATAAGATAAGATAAGATAAGATAAGATAAGATAAGATAAGATAAGATAAGATAAGATAAGATAAGATAAGATAAGATAAGATAAGATAAGATAAGATAAGATAAGATAAGATAAGATAAGATAAGATAAGATAAGATAAGATAAGATAAGATAAGATAAGATAAGATAAGATAAGATAAGATAAGATAAGATAAGATAAGATAAGATAAGATAAGATAAGATAAGATAAGATAAGATAAGATAAGATAAGATAAGATAAGATAAGATAAGATAAGATAAGATAAGATAAGATAAGATAAGATAAGATAAGATAAGAAAGATAAGATAAGATAAGATAAGATAAGATAAGATAAGATAAGATAAGATAAGATAAGATAAGATAAGATAAGATAAGATATAAGAAAAGGTTGAAGAGAATGTTTATGGTATTTAGGATCGGAGATTTTCGGTACTCTTAGTCTCATTTGTTTTACCAAGTTCAGTTTCATATACTGGTTGTGATATGAGTGGTAATTCAGGTATCTGTTTGAGCTGCATGGTTTCCTATACCAATCTACCAGTAGCTTGCTTTCAGTTGTCCGTATAAGCTTGGTATCAAGAAATGGTACGGAATTATCTCTGTTCTCAGTTTCAATTGTGAACTAATATATATGAGGATCGTAGCTATTGAAGGTATTGAGAATCTCATCCACAAAAAACTGATATTATTGTTCATGCTGTCGACGCTACTTTCATAAGCTGTAATAAGAATGTCAATACTGTCCTTAGACTTTCAAATAAGGTAGAAAAGGCGGCCGAGTTATATTTTTCATCAAATAAACTAAAAATGAATGTGGAAAAAACTAAAAAAATAACTAGGTATATCAACTAGACAAAGCAACACAAACACAGAACCTGTTACATTATTGGCCTTTCATGTTGATAGCAAATTTACATGGAATTCACATAGTGAACACCTGTCAAAAAAACATTCTTCAAGTTTCTTTTTGTTAAGACGTTTAAGAATGTCTGTGTCCCATAGTATGTCGAGAGTGGCATATTTTGCTTTTATAAATAGTCATCTAAAATATGGAATTTTGATCTGGGGCCACAGCGCCAACATGAAAAACCTTTTCACATTGCAAAAACAAGCAATCCGTATTATATGTGGTGTAGGTCCAAGGATACACTGTAAGGACCTATTTACTCAATATAATTTTCTTACCCAACCTAGCATGTATATATATATATATATATATATATATATATATATATATGTATATATATATATGTATATATATATATTTTTTGAAATGTTGGTTTTCTTGAATCCTGGTATATTTATTTTTTTGGTTGGAGGTTCTTAGGTTTGGGATTCTTGTGTAAAAATAAAACTATCTCATATCATGCTAGATGTTTCGTCCCTGGCCGGAGGAAAGGATCCAGTACTGCCTTGAACAAACATATCCTAACCGAGAATCACAACCCTAATTTCGATAACACAAAAATTCTGGCACACAAAAACAACAAAGAGAAAATAGTATAAAAGAAATGATTTACATTAAAAAAAAACGCTATGAATAATAGACAGACATACATAACCTCAGCCAATTATACCACACAATACTATAAGACACAAATACCTCACATATACTCACTTGCATAGATAGTCAGTAATATCAACAAACAAAAAGTATAAAAATAAATAAAATAAATACCTTTCAACAAGTTCCCAACAACAATACGCCTATCGCCCCCAAAGTTCCCCACCCACTCAAGTAAGAATAGAAATCGACCCAACAGGTACACCAACAATTTTTACCGCAAAACAAAACCCCCCATAAACACATTGATCTCTCGCTGCCGAATACACTGCCAATGCCACTTCGCTCTCGACATTGTGTTAGAATAAAACCTTACCACACTAAGGAATGACAGATATAAATAATACAAAATGAGTCATCCTCACAATGATGATCGCCAAGGTACGTACAAACATCGTTTTTCTGCTACACCCTTCCCCCAGACCAAACATTTCTCCCTTACACATGTCAACAACTATTATTTTCATTTCAACCATAACACAAAATGTTTTACTTTTCAGATGTCATTGTTAATTACCGGAATAAAAAATTAAAAATTAATTATAAAAAAAACCCTACTGAAGATGCCTCCGGCCAGGGGCGAAACGTCTAGCATGATATGAGATTTTATTTTTATTTTTACACAAGAATCCCAAACCTAAGAACCTCCAACCAAAAAATATATATATATATATATATATATATATATTTTTATTATATATATATATATATATATATATATATATATATATATATTTATATATCAATGTCTGATCTACGTAAAAGAGCACCTAGACAACTATAAACAAAACAGTGAATTTCCTTATAATACAAGGAATAGAAGTAATATTGCGATTCCTACAAATCGACTCCAAAAATCGCAGCAAGCTGTCAACTTTCATGGCCCAAATGTCTTCAACAAATGACCTGATGACATAAAAATATTCAAGTGCAAATTGAAACAGTATTTGATTAAAAAATGTTTCTACTACATTCAAGAATTTACAAACATTTCGACACTTATTTCAGTTTCCAATGTCCTATAATAAACTGCAACTGCAAAAAAGTTTTCCACAATTGTGAAATAGGTTTTATTTATTTATATGTATGTGTTTTTTAAGTGTACACATCTTATGTCCATATTTTTATATTTTATGTCATAGTTATATATTTACATATACATCTTTACCTTTAATTGTACCTTTTGACGAGTGTAAACATTGTATAATGTAGTAACACAATAAACAGAATCAAACCATAATTTGGTAATGCTAATATAATATCATCTACATATTTTTTTATGAAGTCAAGATCGAAAGATAAAACTGGAATAACATTGTCTAACAAATCATCCATAACGTACGCTGCTAAAATGGGTGAAATGGAGGTTTGTTTATAAAATTTATTACTGAAAGAAAAATATGTATCATCAAAAAAAAAGTCAACAATTCCAAAAATGTATCTTTGCTATTGCTACAATAATTACTAATACGATCCCAATTTTTGTGTATTGCTCTAATACAAGCATCTAAATAGACATTGCTAAAAAGGGAAACAACATCTAAACTTGCCAGAACATAATTGTCTGGAAGTTATGAATTACCAAATTTATTAGTGACTTCAAAAGAGTCTTTTATATAATATTCATTGTCAAAGTTGTATGCGTTAGTTAATATTAAATTTATGTCAAAAAATAGGCTATCCTTTCAGTAGAGGTTCCTATAGAAGCCACTATAGGTCTGAATGAAAGGGTGCGCTTATGCATTTTTTTGGGTAATGAATATAATTTTGGAGAAATACCATTATAGCATGTAACTTTCTTCTTCATAAATTCATCAATTTGGTTTGTTTTATACATGACTTTAATTAATTTATTACCTTTTCTCTGAATTGCTGACGTAGGGTCTTTCGGTAGTTCTACATATGAGCTACTGTAGATTATGATGTCATTGGATAGGTTGAGATTTGATCCTTGTCCATTATGACTCTTACATTGCCTTTGTCTGATTGTGTGAGAATCAAATTAGGATTGTCTTTTAAGAATTTCTTGGATTTGAAGAAAAGAGTCATAGACTTGAGTTATGGTTAGAATGTTGGATGTGGTTTGTTATAATATTAGTTGCTCTTGCTACAGTGATATTTCTTTCATGAACAAAATTATTGAATATTGAGATTTCTTCAAATCATAACCTAATTAGCAAACTTGAATGTTCTCTAGGGAAATTAAGAAAGACTCACGAATGTATCAACTTTTCAAAATTTTGCCAGCAAACAACAAATTTCATACAATTAAACTTTTTTATAAAGTGAAATTCAAAAATTTTACAAAAATTTTTTTTTTTAAAGACAATCAACTCAAAACCAAATTGGATAAAAAATATTTCGAGCACTCCCATCCCTGAGGACATCTCTCAGTTTTTAGCCTTAGGCACTAAATTTAGTATGAACCATTAATACCGAAAGATATATCGATTAAGAATATCTTATCTATTGTAGACTACATCACTTTCACTATCACTGAACCTCGTGAAAGAAATATCACTATAGCAAGAGCAATTAATATTATAACAAACCACATCCAACATTCTAACCATAACTCAAGTCTGCAGACTATTTTCTCCAAATCCAAAAAATTCTTAAAGACAATCCTAATTTGATCCTCACACAATGAGACAAAGGCAATGTAACAGTCATAATGGACAAGGATCGATATCTCAACCTATCCAATGACATAATAATCAACACTAGCAATTCAGAGAAAAGGCAATGAATGAATTAAAGTCATGTATAGAACAAACCAAATTGATGAAGTTATGAAAAAGAAACTCACATGCTATAATGGTATTTCCAAAATTCTATTTTTCAACCAAAATTCATAAGCCCACCCTTTCAGTCAGACCTATAGTGACTTCTATAGAAGCCCCTACTGAAAGGATATGGCCTATTTTTGGACAGAAATTTTAACTAACACATACAACTTTGTCAATGAATATTATATAAAAGTCTCGTTTGAAGTCACTAATAAATTTAATAATTCAACACTTTCAGACAATTATGTTCTGGCAAGTTTAGATGTCGTCGCCCTTTTTAGCAATATCTATTTCTATGTTATATTAGAGCATAAACAAAAATTGGGATCGTATTAGTAATCATTGTTGCATTACAACTGATTATTGTATATAGATCACTAGTAGAATCCCTTATAAGATATGGCATATTAGTATGGGGCGGATCATATGAGAATACCCTTCATCCACTAAATGTAGTCCAAAATTACATACTAAAAGTTATGTTCAAAAGAGGTAAGCTCTTTTCAACCAGTTTATTATATAATGAAAACATTTTAAATGTCAGATATCTTTATTTCATAACTATTTCAACATTCTACTACAAAAATAGTCAATATCTACAACAAATATCTCATTCTTATAACACACGAGCAAAACATAATGAACAAATAGCAATTCCAATGTTCAAAAAAGATTCGTCGCAAAGATTTGTGAATTATTTGGCACCAAAAGTTTTTAATATACTCCCTCTAGAAATAAGAACATCTAGCACTGTGAGACTATTCAATAAGAATTGTAAAAAATATATTTGTACAAACTACAATAAGTTTGAAGCTTTGTTATGAAAGCAATTTGTAAGCTTGAGAGATACTCAACAAATTTTAGGTTAAGTATTTTTGTTACCGATTATCATTTACACATTAGAATATATTATAATTATAAAACCAAACAAACACTTATAACCAGATACTCGACCTATATGTTAAATTACAATATTTAGTTGATCGTTACTTGCACATACAAGTGTTATACACTTAGGTGCAAAAAAATAAAATAAATGCAACTTATTATTTCCATAGTTTTTAAACATATGTTGTAACTGTATATTATGTGAGCAAAAATAATGTATTTTTTGAAAAAAAAAAAAAAAAAAAAAAAATTACAAAGATATATTTTTGGAATTGTTGACTTTCTTTTTTGATAATACATATTTTTATTTCAAGAATAGAATTTATAAACAAACCATTGGTACCCCAATGGGGCCTTCATTTCACCCATTTTAGCAGCGTACGTCATGGATGATTTGTAAGACAATGTTATTCCAGTTTTATCTTTCAATCTTAACTTCATAAAAAAATATGTTGATATTATATTGGCATTACCGAATGATGGTGTGGATGTGATTCTCAGAATCTTCAATAGCTACCATCCTCATATCCAGTTCACAATTTAAACAGAGAACAGCGATAATTCCATACCATTTCTTGATACCAAGCTTATACATACAACAGAAAACGAGCTACTGGTAGATTGGTATAGGAAACTATGCAGCTCAGGCAGATACCTGAATTACCACTTATATCACAAACAATCTATGAAAGTGGTGAAACAAATGAAATTAAAAGTACTCAAAATCTCAGATCCTAAATTCCATGAACAGAATTTAAACATTATCTGTGAACTTTTCTTAAAAAAATCATATTCAGAAACTTTACTCAATAACATTCTATATAATACATCATCTCATTAGAAGTACTGGCCTCAAACAGTAATAACTTATTACAAGCTTTTATTTAGTTTCACCTATCCCCGTGTCTGTCTGTGTGTCTGTCTGTAATCAAATCTTGCAAGTTTGCAATTTGAACCACTTCCAATCGTCCGATTGATTTGAAATTGGGCTGCTGTACATTATTCCGGTGAAAATTCCACACTAGTAATTTTTAAATTGGGTTTTTTTGACAGATCACCGTGGCAACGTATGTATTTTAGTGGTTTTTTTTTTTCTCTTGGGTACTCAACAGCGAATTAAATCGGAAATTTTTTGACGTTTTAATGACAGAATAATATTTTTTGACAATACATTTTGATACATTTCAATTAGTTACATAGTTAAAATGTTTTTTATATTCTTCGGACACCTCCTTTCTTCTTAAAGGCGAAAAAGCTGGACTTTGAATTGAATGAATTAAATATCTAGTCTAATAAAATTTATATAATATTTAGATACTATTTTATTCACCATTTTTCCATTTAGCACTTTTAATTTTGAGTAGTTTAGAAGCAAATATTCCTGAACAATTCGAAACAAATGTTCTTCCTTTAAATGGAAACCACAATCTTCTATTAAAAATGCGGGTAAATAAGACATAGTCCGATGATTCATCATTACATCAGACAATTTTATGTATATTTTACATACAGCATGATTTTTAAATCGATACATTTTTAAAACAAAAAAGTTTGCGTTCGTTTTGACTGCACAATATTATTTTTATTATAAAACACGAGGTTTTGCTGACGTTTTGTACTGTCAAAATACGATGACCACAGCCCCCTTATGATGTTCGCTGACGCTGCAATTTTAACTAAAAAATCAATAATCTTCGACTAAATTAAAAAGCCCGACATACCAATTTTGAATCGAATCGGGCCATAATTAAAAAACTCGTCCGCCATCTTAAATTTGTGAATTTTTATAAAAAATTCATAACCCCCACATATAAATTTTGAATAGAATCGGACCATAATCACAAAACTCTTTCGCCATTTTGGAGCCGCCATCTTAAATTTATAAAATGTATAATCTCCGACCCCGAAAACCCCCGCATACCAATTTTGAATCGAATCGTACCATAATCACCATCTTGGAGACGCCATTTTGTTTTTTCTCCAACAAAAATTCCCTAATGCATTTTTACCGGAATTATGAACACCTGCCAAATTTCAACAATCGGATGTCGGCAAGTGCTCCAAAAATGGATTACAAATTTTGAACCGGAAAGAATGACAGAATTACATACGAACGAAGCAAGTTAAATATAAGCTTGTGAAAATGAAATAACAGGATTATATCAATGCAATAAATTTCAAGCAGTATTTTACCAAGTTTATTACTGAACCAAAAAACTTTGTAATACCTTCAATTAGAGTTTAAAAAAAGCAACCTGAGAGGACAATGAATTTTAATATGTGACTGATTGTTTTGATTCAATTCAATTTTATATGGTAGTGACTATTTTTATACATATATCAAATGGTATTAACTTAATTTACATTTATATATACACGCTTTGTCAATAAGATATTATTCTTTGATAATAAAGCATATTTTGATTGATTGATTGATTGAAAAAAATATTTCTCATAACCTTTTTTTCAGGTTACACCTATGGAGTATAAATGGCGATGAATTGGCAAATGTAAATACATGTGTAGGTAGGGCTGATAGAATGCAGCAGATCCTGTGTGTGGCATTCTCGCAAACTCACGAATGGGATCACCTCAATGTGATCATGACTGGCTCTACTGATGGGGTTACTAGGGTAAGAAAGGTTAAAAACTCAGTATATAAGAGTTAGAGTTGAGAATTCTGTATTCAAGAGTTAGAGTTGGAAAATCAGTATTTAAGAGTTTGAGAGTCCAACTGATGTGTCAATGAGTTCTCAAAGACCGAGGCAGGACAGAGATAAGTTCATTTTGAACACTTAGGAAGTCTCAAAAACATTTGTGTAAGGCCGAAACATACAATACATATGGTGTTACTTTTAAGGCACAAAATAATACAAGGGATATGATAGATAGATATATGATAAATCTGGGGCTCAAGTCACAGATGTTGTCATATCCATTTTCGACAATAACCTTTTACCAAACTATCAATAATTCCAATTAGAGTCACTATTCCCTCATTTTTACAAAAAATACTGATTGATGTCCAGAATAAGAACGAGAACATTTAAAAAAATATCGATAAATTGTACCTGTAGACTAACATGACTGAGTGATGATTGATTTGATCAACATGAAATATTGAAACTAATGGAGGTCTCAGAATTGAAATGGATCAATTCCAGAATCAACCAGTATTGAGTTCATGTTGATTATGTTACGCACTTACAATCTTGTATAGATTTTCATTATCAATATTTTTTCACAAAAAAACAATCAATGGTATTGAAAACATTTAACGAGAGTAAAACATTTGGTTTTAGTTGTGAGCACTCGCATAATTGCAAATAATTTCAATTTTATTGGTGGCATTTATTTCTCAGCTTCCATAAATTTCACATTCTGTATGAAACTTTTCTAGAAAATTTTAATTGGAATATTCTCATTGTATCATAACTATGTAGGCAGAAATTGTTTTTAATGTAGTTTCTGGCGATTAAAGAAGAAAAACATAAAAACTTTTTTTTTAGATGTGGTCCATAGATTACGTTCAAGTTCCAGATGAAACGACAAACCCTACAACTACCTGTAAACCCATTTCAGAGACAAAATCACCAAAACATTGTAAACCTTTACATCATCGACTAATTAAACAAATCAATGTTTCAAGTATTGGATCTATTGGTGAGTGAAAATTATAATTCAACATCATAAAGATGTGGCAAAGGCATATTATAATCTGTGTTTCCGTGAATTGAAGAATGATACTATGTATTTGTTATAAAATCTTTATAGAAGGTAGAAATGCATATTTATTACTGCCACAAAAGAATATTGAGGGACAGACATGATTGATGTTATTCCCATTGCATTTGAGACTCAATTTAGTTAACTCTAGATTGCATGTGAAGAAGCTGAAACTCATTCTAGGGTAGGGGTTTGGTTTACTCGAGGTTGCATGTGAATAAGCATTCTAGGGTAGCATCTGAAATTGTCTCCAAAAAGGAAAAATGTATTGAATCTTGCCACAGTCTACCTCAATGCGCCTATATACATTTTTGGACTGATACCGGATATAATTCATGTTAATTTGGGCCTGTTGATGAAGTTATCCTTAATCATTTACTGAATCCTGTGTCAGTCTACCTCAATGCTTTTTTTGGAAGGTGGAGAAAATAGCTTTCAGTAGTCCCTGAGTCCTGAGGTCCTTGCGCCTCAGATGTACTCACTAAAAACTCCACATAGTAGGCTCATCACGCCTTTTCCCCCGATGACACTTGTGCCTTTTGGCCCATTGTATCTTGCCTGTTGTTTTCCCTCACAGTACCTATTCCAGTAATTTCATGCCTTGCACGAGTTTGGACAAGTCCTTTATTGGCTGTGTGCAGTATAGTTTTGATTCACCGAAAATATGCTATCTTCTGCAATCCAGAGCCCCGCAGTAGCACAGTATGTATAACACTCTTTCAAGTTCTTTTATGCATAGTCTGCAGGTCAGGTCGCCACTATACAGTCCCATTTTAGGTGCTTTTCTACTGGCGCCCAGTCATGGGCCCCATTATGATCTTCAATTTATCAGTTTTAGAAGTTGACAAATCTGCTGTATTATTTCCCATATATATTCCCTGGGATATTATGCCAGTAGTGTTTGAGTTTTTCTCTGATCCAGTCTTCTACAAACAGTCGTGCTGTACGCATTGGTATCCCAAGGGCCTGTCCTGGACCCCATCCTCTTCTAGCGAGTTCATAGGCTTTTTTGTTATCCACAAATCCTTGATGTCCTGGCACCCAAAACAGCTTGATGAGGTGTTGGTCTGACGGTTATCAGTTCCTCTTTGCAGGTCCATATCACTTGGGATGTCACTTCCTGGCTACTCAGAGCCTTCTGTGCTGCCTAGCTGTGTGATAGAATATGGATCTGCTCCTCTATCATTGCTATCCTGTTATTTTCCTTTCCACATTCAAGTATTGCGGAGACCTCTGCCTGAAACACAGAGGTGTGATTACCCACTGAGTAGTGGACCTCAGTCCTTTGGGTTTTAGAGAACACTACTGCTCCCGCACCATTCTCCATCTTAGACTAGTCTTTGTACCAGTTCTTACCCTGTAGAATGGTGTTAAGTTCTGTGTTATTCCATTCAGTTCTGTTATTCAGTTCTATCTGGTCTAGATCCCCAGAATGATTCGACAAATGATAATTGTTTTGCAATGTGAACTAATCTCATGTCTAGCTTGTCGCTGGTTACATACTAACGATGCTCATGTGTCATGTCCCAACATTTATGTTATCCAGTGTGTTTTTCAGTCTGAAGGCACTTAGCCTTGCCTCCACTTGTACCACCAAGTGAAGGTGAGACGATCGCTGCAATGTCTCCATGGCTGCAGTGGTCGTTGATCTCATTGCCCCTGTAATACTTACGTACTTTGTACCTTGCCTAGTTTTATTATAGTGCTTCTTTGTTGTGTTTTTGGCCACCACACCAAAGAAGAGTATATGTTGTACAGCCAGTGTACCATGTGTGGTTTTAGTCCCCATTTGCAAAGAAGCGTCTGGTCACAATTAGTGTTGTCTACGTTTTCCTGGTGACTTTGATCAAATGTTGGTTTCAGGTCAGTTTCGAGTCCAAGATCACCCCAAGATATTTGATCTCTCCATTAGTCTGTAGTAATTCTTTTTGAATTTTTGTGGGCCCTAGTCCCTCTAGTTTCGGTCTTCGAGTGAATACTACTATGGAGGCATTTTGAGGGTTGATGCCCAGCTCCTCCAAGTCTGTCCATCTAGTTACCAAGTTTAGAGTCTCTTGCATGCGATCCCTAACCGTGGTGTTGAATTTCTCCTGTTCTAGGATGACTATGTCGTCGGCATACTCAAGGGTTTTGTGACCTTTTTCGATAGAAATAGTCTCTGAAACCCTAGTAGTCCGTCCATGACCAGATTGCACAAGGCTGGAGAGAGGAACTCCTTCCTGTGGGCATCCTCCTGGACGCCTGGGCCACTACAGTCTCCTCCATTATGGCCGTGAGAATCATCCTGTTCTTTAGCATTGAGTCTACCAAGGCTATGCAAGGTTCTTCGGCCCCTCTCTTTAGAGAAAAGTTCATGTCTAGAAAGGTCGTACACTAGTACCTCTTTGTTTTCTAGTGTGTTCTCCACTCTACCATTTGTGGAGTGCTATTTCTGCTAAGCAGCCGGTTCTTTATGAGTATTGCTCTCGATGCAGTGTTTTTTCTCCCAGCGCCCCATCCCTTATATGCCTATCCACCAGCTTCTCCAGAGTCTTTTTTCCAAAGGACATGAGACTTATTGGTCTTAGAGGTTTTGGTATGGAAATTACCCTAATATTCCCCCATAGCTTTGGTATATGTCCTAGAGCCAAGCTTACTCTGAGCATTTAACAGAGCCTACCATGCAGTAGTCTTGTTCTCTCCTGCGATAGTGCGGGGTAAATTTCGCCTGGTCCCTGTAATTTGTACGGTTCAAATGAGCTAGTGCCCATTGTACTTTGTCATATTCCACCTTTTTTGCTGATGTTCAACTTTTACTGAAACCTCTCTTCAGTGCCTCCAGTCTATTAGGAAATTAGCAGGTGTCTGTTCTATTTGGGCTCCAGGAAAGTAATGCATAATGCATAATGAAGTTCATTTTAATCGTGGATTTTTCAATTCATAGAAAAATCTTTCTATCAATATGCAATTGAGAATGTTTCCCTTTTCAATATGAATACCCCACAAGAGGTTATCTTGACGATGGAAGATTGTGACTGAAGTTTATCTTTCAGTCGCAGATGATTCCACATCTGATTTTATGAACATGCTGTTTATATTTTCAACAAATCAATCTATCATACCCCATGACAGGTTTTAATGTCAGAAAACACTAATTTCGAAGTGTTTCTCCAAAAGAAATGATTCTAACTTTTTCCATCTTTGCAAAGTGAGATTGCTTCTTAAAAATGTGTTTCCCATTTCTTCCGGTCTTCCTGATGATCGTGGAAGCGTGAAATATATTTTCGTCGACAAAAATGTATTGAAGACCTAGTGAATGCGATGTCCCTCCTGCGTCAATGTTACGAATGATTTCTGGTGAGTACTCTCTTTTGGAAAACATTCTTCTTTGCCTCATTCATCTTTATGAGTTCTTAATCAAGACTGGAATAGAAAATCAAATAACTATCTGAATGAAAATGCAAATTTTCAATTTCAGATTTTTTCTTTTGAGTTAGGGCCTTTTCAGAATATATATCAGATGTAGTTCAATGTCCAGCGTGGCTTCAGCCGGGGAAGTAGTTGTTTTCTGTTAGACATTCGCAAAAAATAACTTCATTTTAATCGTGGATTTTTCAATTCACAGAAAAATCTTTCTATCAATATGCAATTGAGAATGTTTCCCTTTTCAACTATTCATGTTTATATTGGATAATAGAGTCAGTTCATCTTGAATAATAGACTAATACACCCGACAGTTCAATTGATTTCGATATACATAGTTCACAAGTTTGATCATCTGGTTATGTAGTAAGTTGCAGAAAGTGCCTTCAGTACCTCTGTGACATCAAAATAGGAACTGATCACTTGTTAAATGAGTTGATTTGAAGGAGATATTGTAAATATTTTGAAGGAATTCCTCTACCAAATAGCTCAAATGACAAAAATAAACAATGATATATAGAACTTTATTGTATTCTCCTTGGAGCGATAAATGGTAAAAATATTATTGTTCTTATAATATTATTATTGGTATTGGTATTATTCAAGGGGGTCTGATGAAATCCGGTTCTGAGAGCAGCTTGTCTGAAGAGAATATGAGAAGTCCTGTAGATAGGCAGCGCAGCGAAGAGAGTAGTAGCAAAGAGTGGAGAAGTGAACAGCAAGATGAGAAAGAAACTTGTAGCGACATTGAAGAATGTACTCCACCCCTAGTACCTACAAGAAGAAGAAGATCAAGGGTGCATGGTGGGTTCAGAAAAAGTGAAGGTTGGTACATTCTTGAACTAATTTTATCAAAAATGTTGTTTATTCAAAAATAAAATTGTATCCAAAATAGTTCCGGAATGTTGTTCAATATTTTAAAGATGGCGAAAAAAGTAAGTTGTGTGTCAATTCTGCACATAAAAAATCAAATTACTAAGTGTAAACATTGTTCAAAAAAATTTATTAGAAATTAAATATAATGAATTCTTTCATCAAGCTTGTCTCAAACAATCAGTGAATTGAAAATATCTGAATGTAAACATGAATCATATGTGGGATCTACTGACACTTTAATCACTGAAAAAATATACTCGAAAGAAGAAAATACGTTACTGAAACTAATGCTCGCCGAAAAGGACAGGCTCATCACAGATAAGGCGAATATAATTTCTCAGCTTATGGATAAAATTTTCTCTTTGGAAATAGAACTGAGGAATGGAAATTTTATCAAGGACAAAGAACGAGATTCATAAATAATAAAAACATTTGGTGTATTGGTAGGTAAAGATGAGGCAAAAAAGGAGTCTCATGATAAACTCAAAAATTCAAACAGGATTGTGAATAAAACGTGTCTGACTCCATAAATAAAAACAAAGATATTCCCACAGAACAACAACAAATTGGTTTGATTACATCTAAAGGAATCCCCAAAATACAAGGTGATACAAACAAGCTGAATTTGAACCTAGTCTCTGAGGAACTCTTGGAAATACAGACACTGCATAAATACAAGAAAGTTATTAATTGGGCAAAAGAAGATGAATAATATGAAACATTGATTACTCACAAAAACGTTAGCACACCAAGATCTCGGAAATCATGAACCATTAACCAAATATCACCTTAACTCTGATTGGCAGGTAAACAGAAAAAAAAACACTAGGACGAACTTTCTTCCTTCCCATACAGAAATAATACTTCCAGACAAAAATTCTAAAAAGTCTGGATGTACTTGAATGAACTTCCGCAGTCTGTGACAAAAGAAATTATCCCCACGATTCTTGACACTTTTTTTGGGATTATAACCTTCCACAATCTGAAAACAAAATTAAATGGACCAGGGGATATATACAAGTTTAGAAGGACAAGAAAATTACATTTCTGATAAATTACTGATACCAAATTATTTTTCACGAATTAAAAAATATTAAATTAGCCAGAATTCAGATTGTGGAAGGTTATAATCCTGAAAAAGTGTCAAGAATGAGTATCACTACATTAAAAATAAGCTCCAAATAGTATTTCCAAGATTTTCTGAAGAGGAAAACAGGACAACTTCATTGTGAAAAATCTCAAAAAACCGAATATCAAAAACATTTGTCATCTCAGCTGACTTCAGGTACAAAAATCAATTTTACGGACCCAGTTTTTGGCACCAAGAAGTATAGTTATTCTAATCCCAATTGGAACGGCAATAAAAATAAGAACACTACAAGCAATGTTCATATGCTCTTCCCGGCAAATGGGAAATTCATATACTACCAGTGTTTTTACTCTCAAAGCGTTCCTGGTACAATCATGAAAAAGTTCTGTCGTGTGGAAGAGAATTCCTTCTCGAAACTTTTTAAGTCGGTCCAATTGGGATTAGAAATACTATAGGATACATGAGATTTGATTTCAACAAGCATTATGTGAAACACAATACCAGAAACTTTTTTATATAGGAAAGATCAGATCCATCTTTTTTAGATTCATCTTTTTTAGATTGGATGAATCCTGTGACTCTATACCCACAAATACAAATCAAGTTTCATAACAGCCTACAAGTAAGATTAACTTGAACAATCTAAACTGTGATATATTACATGAAATATTAGTGAGAAAATATATGGGGAACATTTTCCGTATAAATATTCAAAGCCTCTCCAACAAAATTGATTGAACTACCATCTTTATAGATTTTCTTGATTTCGAAATAGTGTGTGAAATGGCGGAAATACAGGCACCATTGCACCGACAGACATATAAATTGGTAAGTAGCATCTAAACTTGTCAGTATTCACCTTAAGACGATTGCAGATACAAGCATTCGAAACATCATGAAAACCTTATAAATCCATTAAGACGATGGATGTCCGAAACGAGAGTAATCAAGACACTACATCACTCTCAAACATATTACAGAAAATAAAATAGAGAGGTTGAGAGCCTGACTTCTTAGAATTCATTGGAATATATTCATAAATCCTGAGGGTGACGTCAACATGCTATCTGACTTTATCACAGAAACCTATCAGAATCTGATCAATGAAATATTTCCACTCAGGACATTCAAAAAGATTACCAAACCACCTGTTTCATGGTTCAGTCATTCTTTACACAATTTCCTGAACAATTCACAGTATGGCTTTAGAAAAAAAGTTCTACAATCATGGCATTAATAAAAGTTCTGGGAGACATAATTGAAAATCTTGAACGAAAAAAAACATACATCCTTGACGCTTTGTGACATTTCCAAGGCCTTCGATTGTATATCACATGAACTCATATCTTGAAACCAGATTCCAATCTGTAACACTTGATAACTCACATTCGGACTTTTTACCCATAAGACATGGTGTTTCCCAGGGCTCTATATTGGGGCCGTTACCCTTCATCATATATATATATATATATATATATATATATATATATATATATATATATATATATAATATATATATATATATATATATATATGTATATATATATATATATATATATATATATATATATATATATATATATATATATAAACGACCTATGTTCATTCTTTTATATCCTTATAGGTGCATCTTATTTGCCAACGATACCTCACATGGTAACTATGATAACCTAATTCTATCTGTAGTAATCAACACCTTCCCAATGAGGATTGTTACGAAATAGAAGAAGGCCAATGGTATAAACTCTTTTAATTATGAAACATTGTTAAAATATAAAGATTTAATATGAATGAATGACTTTTACAAATTACTTTTCAAAAATACAATTGACAAAACTGTCTCCTAAACGTCTGCTCACACAGGGCGGCTCAATAATAACTGAATAGAATACATTTTCTGACACACTCCCAGCTTTGGTCAAATCCCAAAGTGACTAAACAAAAAAGAGAATTAAATCATCAAATCAAATCCAAATATACTTTATTGTCAGAAGAACAAAATTCTTATTGACAAAGGTAGAAATTTATAACTCGTACAATAAGTGGAAAAAACTTACAGATGTATATATAAGAAACGCTTGAAAATAAGTCGAGTTGAGTCAATGATACCTATGATATCCAAATAATAATATATATTGTTTTAAACAGAAAAAATAATTGTAATAACATATTTACATGCACAGACACATTTAAAATTGAATAAAGGCAATTTAAATGATTGAAGTCCTAATGTTAAACGAAAAGTTAAACAAATAGAATGAATAGGTAAAAGTAGTAAAAAAATACACTTTAATGTAATAGACTAATGAGTTAGCATAGCCTCTATGTGATGTTTATATAAGGTAGTATGGAAAAACTCCTATATTTCTTATATAACTAAATCTCTATATTTCTTATATTTAATGAGATAATTGTATATTTTTGCAGCAATATAAATGAAAGAGTTTTTGATTAAAGTAGTTGAGGGAATGAGGAGTTTTAAATAGTTACTTTGGCGGGTAATTCTCTCATTGACACCAAACAGGCTGTTTCAAGTATGAACAAAGATGGAAGAGTTAACAGTTTGTTCTCTTTGAACAGTGACCTGCACGATACTCTCGGTCCTGCTTTAAATAAGTAGCGAATAGCCCGATTTTGCAGGACAAAGGTTGAGTTTAAGTTTTATTTGTTACCATTTCCCCAGAATGCTATGCCATATTGGATATGAGACCCAATGAGTGCGTGGTAAACCACTTTAGTTGTTGCTGCATCCAATTCCCTGGCTACTATGCGCATTGCATAACAACCGTAGGCTAGTTTTTTTCCCAACTGCTTGACATGATTTAGACACCGAGAAATTTAATCATGCTTAGATTAGTTATCAATTCATGTCCTAGAGGGATATCAGCAGTTTCGCACTGATAAGATAAACAGTTAGTTTTTTTGATGTTGAAGGATAGTAAAATAGCATCACACCATTCTTTGGTCCTCAATATATCTCGAACCATTTTCGAGTATAGATTATCAACATTTTCTAAATTCCATAGAATAGCATTATCATCTGTTGAAAATTGTGAATAATTCGTCGGATGTGATGGTAGCCAGGTCATTATTCATGAAGTCTCACTTTTACTAATTTCTCTATGATTTTACCTAGAACTGTTATAAGTGAGATAGGTATGTAATTGGATGGATCATCATAGTCTCGCCCTTTATATATAGGAACCACAATGGCGGTTTTGAGAAAATCTTGAAAGGTACCTGTAGCGAAAGGATTGTTAATTAGCTGAACAAGTAATTCTAGAATGAAAATTGGAATATTCTCAAGTATTCTTGTTGAGATGTTGTCAATCACACACGAACTTTTTTTTCATATTTTTAATAGTTGTTATCACCTCACATAAGTTAGTCTCAGATAGAATTAAATTTTGTGGGATATTAGTATTTTGCATATATATTAGTGAATCAGGTGCAGCGGGAATATTATTTGATAGCTGTTCCGCTATTGAACAGTAGTTCTTTAAGCAGATTTGGGTCTAGGTTTTCTCCATGAGCCTTGAATGTGTTTTTCCCTAAAATGTAATTTTTACGACGCGCCAGGTGTCTCTACTTGTGCTATTACTTTGTGATATTCTGTTATGAAAAGTAAGTTTTCTTTGCTGCTTCAATTGTTTTTTGTACATTTTTTATAGGTGTTGTAGTACTGATGAAAGAACATGTTATTGGTGTATTTTTTATTTGATGTAGACATCTTAGATTTTGAGAGGATGTTCTAATTCCTTTTGTTAGCCAAAGTTTTTTATTCTTACTTCTCAGCTTGATTTTATATATGGGAAATGCGTGATTGAAGCAATCAATCGTAGGTTATAATAAGAGAGGAAAGGGTCATCAGTTGGACGTTGAGGTGAACTTCATTTCCCATTGAACAGCTAGTAGTCAGAAATCTTTGCCGATATTACAAAACATGACACATTTTTTTGTTTTAAATGTGAGTGATGTATAATTCTTGTGGAGCTTAGATCATAGTTAGGTTAAAGGTAACAAATTTATTAATTGTTGTTTAAATTTTTTTGATTTTAGGTTAAAAAAAAATAGGTTATTAAGTTGTTAAGTTAATATAGATTGTTCATTGTTGTAGTCAATATTGAAATCACCCGCTAGGATTAGAAAAGATTTATGTGGTAAATTATTCAATAGTTCCAATTTATCTAGAAATATAGATCCATCTGCACTAGAAGACCTGTATATGCATATTAAGTAAAAATCTGCCTTGGCAAGAAACGCTATTGATAATTCAATTTGTTTCTCAAATAGAATGTTGTTATATTCATTAATATCTATATGAATTCAAATTTTCTTAGTGATAGTTCATTTACGAAAATCAATAAACAAAACTGAACCCACTTCTACAAAATTTTGACACTAATGAATAATTTGGTATATACAAAGGTTCTTCCATAGTAAGCCAGTGTTCAGTTAGTAACACCATATAAGAAAAATTTTCCTTTTCAAAAAAGATATACAATTCATTCAGCTTTGAGCGGAGAGACTGTACATTTAGAGTCATAATTGAAATAGATTTGTTATTAAGGTTAACCAGATTGATTGTTGCTACACAACCAATATTGGAGTTGATTCCCTAAAAAAGAATCAAACATCACAGCCCTGGGTTGTGTGTCCAGTTTGTCCATTATATGAACCTTTTTGAGAACTGTGTTCCCTACTGGATTGTTTGCAAGATGTCTCCTAATATTGTCAAGAATTATTTGTTTACTACCATGATATTTGTTGTGCATTAATATTTTTATGTAGGAGTAGGATTTGTGAATTTATCAATTTAATTCTCATTTGTTTTAAAATAATTTCGTCAATTGGTTTGTTGCATTTAATGGTCAGAATAAGGTTTGTAAATTTACAAAGCGGCAGTATTTGTTTAAGCGATAGTTTGTGGTTTCCAGAGTTGCTTATGTTATTAGTATTACACATTACATAACATAATCTTCGGATCCATAGTTTATTGTGTCATGAAACATGTTGTTAGTTAGATTATTCCATTCAGTATGATGCATTATGATTTCATCTATGATATATCTGTTTATTGCTACTTTTTTCATGACACAAGAAAATCTGTTAGAATATTCATCACCAATTATAGTAGTTTCGACTTTGGGTTTTCATGCGAAGGCATTGTCAGGTGATTGGCTTCAGCACTATCAGTAGCTTCATTGGGCGCCGCTAGTGGTGTCCCCTCAACTTCAGGGTTTCCTGCAGAAAAATCTTCTGAATTCTGCACAGATTCAATGGAGCATACGGCAAGTTCATTTTGACATACACAGTGGGTTTATTTGTGTTTTCATTTACTAGTTCAACGTTGAAGTTATTTATTGAACTTGATGATTTCGGTTTGTCTACTGCAGAAAAGATTTTATTAGTTTTGTGTTTCTTAAGATTCTTCTTAGATTTCATTTTATTTTCAAATTTAATTTTCTTTGGTGGTTTTAACTTTCCTTTATCTGGGGGCTCTTTGAGGTTCCATTGTGTGCTCTTGTAAGCGAATCTAATTTGTGTTTTATTTTTAATATTGTTATCCATGTTGTCTGCGTTTATCACTGTGGATTTATTTGGGTGAACATGTTCCTGATTTCTGCAAGTGGGGTTTGGGTCCCAACTGGATTTGTAGTGTCACTGTAGTAGTTTGGGTACTCATTGAGCATGTTGGCTTATTTTTTAGTTACTCAATGATTTTTTAAGTTCCCATTTTTTTTTCGCCTCCAGTATAGCTTGTTTCTGAGTTTTTATTATTTCACCCATTTCGTCTTCAGATTTCAAGGCATTCTCTAAGAATTTGTCCATGATATTTTTTTATTTCTCTGTGTTTATCTTTTATTTCAGTGTCTTCTTTGAGTTCTTCTATGGTATTCTCCAATACACTTTTTTCTATGAGGCTTTCTCTAGATCCTCAGTAGTATTCTTACGACAGATTACTTTGTGGTTTATCTGATTAGTCAGACTGCAACTATAATTCCTTCAAGATACCTCTTTTTACGTTGAGTTACTTGTAAGCTGATTTATTTGTGTTGTAGGAAAAACTTACGATTATTGGTAACTTAGTGCTAAGGGAAAAGCTCGCTCAAAACACGAGGAACCAAACACGATATACACCTAATGACAAGTGGTATGATTAAAATGTGATTATGAAAATCTGGTTGGAGGTCTTGTCCTGATCAGATGATTCTGCACCATAACTGGAGTATCTTGTATTACATCCTAGTTATCTTCTGCAGATGTGGGTTACATTAGTTCTCTCTCTGAATTTGTTTTCTTCTCGTAGTCATTTCCTCCTTGATCTTGGAATCGACTATTTCTACTAGAGACAAAGCTCCTTGCCTCTTCTCCTTTGGATGTCGACAATTGAAAAGGAATATTCCAATCCATCCTATCTAAGACGATGGGCTATAGACAAAATTATTCTTTTTGTGTTTCTATCTGAATTTACATTTTTTAGCCAATTGAAATTAACCTTCAAAGTATCTGCCTTTCTGTTCCAATTCAATTCTGCTAGTACTGGGGTTATACAAACATCAATCGATTTTCTTCAAATAAAGAATGCTCCCACTCTCGGAGATCAAATTTTACAAGTTTCTTTACTTCTGTGGATTCTTCAATGAATTTTTGGAGTCCTTGCAAATTATTTGCGCTGATAACACAGTTATCAACTTCGAAGCTGTTTTTAAGTTTCAAAAGAATAGATTTATTAAAATTTACTGACTTTTACAAAGTAACCTGTATATGATAATTTATAGCAGCAGCTAATGAAAACGGACTACAAGTTACTTCGAAAACCACCCTAGCATGTCGAAAAACTTTGAGGTTACGTTGTTCGTCAAACCATAAAAAACTAAAAAAATAGCTTTCTCCTCTCTCTCTCTCTCTCAAACTGATTTCAAGAAATGTTAGATAGTCTGAACCGAGTCAGTATTGAGGGAATTAATTCAATAAAATGTATGCCTTTTTCCAGATATCGATTCAATGACGGTCAGCCCTTTTCTTTCGATGACGCATCGAAAACTGGTCGCAACTTATTTGTCAATCAATCAATCAAAATATACTTTATTGTCCAAGAATTGGAATCTCATTGACAAAGCATCATAGTGTTAGATCATAATTGTTATCATTATAATTATTACAGAGGACACAGTGTGGAGTTAGCTTTAAAATAGCAATAAAGTCAATAAATAAACAGTACACACACACACCCACGCACACACACACATACAGGTATCACCCAAGTAGCACAGAGTCATAAAATTTATATAATGACTTCTTATAACGTCTTAAAGACCACGTATTTGTAATGTTTTAGAACCAAAAAGTTAATGTGCGTTTTATAACCTTTAGGCGTCGCTATGACGTCGTGTAGTAGATATAAGGAGAATACAATAAAGAATTCTCAAGATGAAGTTGTAGTGGTTTGAATGTAAATAAATTGTATGTGACGTTAAGTAGAACTTAGGAGCAGTTGCTGTGACGTTATTATGACTATGAACATATGTGGTTCTAATGAATAGATTTTTGAAACGTTTCCACGACTACATATTGTACTCATGTAATGTAGTTTTATCAACTAATGAACTTTGGTCGTAATGACTACATTATGTATCTATGGTTAGATTATCATTCTGGTAGCCATATTGGAACAAAAATATTTAAAATAAAAAATATGGGACCCTGGGTGTTATATCAATTTGAAAATCATTGGAGATGTGCTAATCAAGTATCTTTCGTAATATGGTCTACATATTTCAACGATTAATGAGAAAAATTGATGAAATATATTTTTTCTGAAATGAAAATCAATATTTATCTCTCTTTATTTCCGAGGCGCATGAATTTTAAGTGAGTAGAATTGGATTTTGATCGTAAAAATGGATTTGCTTGGTCACTAGAGTTTCAGAACAATTCTAAAAACACCTAAATAAATCATTTTTATCTCGATAACTATCACGGCCATTTGTTGTTAGGATGATCGGTGTAGGACATTACCACAGAGTATCATGAACATGTAAAGGAATACTGAATTATGTATTATATTATTATTATATGAAATCTTTTGATATGGTATACATATTGTAATACTATATTAGAAAGATTTATGACCTTCATGCATAATGATATAACGACTACACTAAGACCACAGAACGACGTAATAATAATATTCAATCCAACCCTTATGCGACTGCCTTATATAAGTCTATATCGGCAAGTCATTACCACTACTTTATAACGTCGATGTGACGTCGCAAGAGTGTGCCTTTTTGTCGTATTGGCATACATAGCGACGTCTCAGCATATTACAAGACATAAGTCATGGACTTTTGCAAAAGGTCTTGTAGACATCTGTACAACCGAATTATGACCTCTGTGTGCTACTTGGGCAGCTACACTATGGCAACCCAAGCATATTCCGAACTTGTGGCACATTTGATAATATACTAGGTGAAGGTAGTGCTCTTTCTAAGAAATATTTAGCTATTTTTATTTTTGGAGTACACCCCGTTCAACAAGATATATTGATGTTTCACACTACGGCTACCTGAGCCACAATGTTGTGTGTACAAGTAATGTGTAAAGAGTTGTCATAGTGCAAAATTAGTAGCTATAGTGTTGCAAGTTCGTGAGGTGTGTGAGAGCGGTGTTGCCACATTTTATTTACTTTTCACCACGCCCACTTACTTACGTACACACGACTCTGTGGCTACTACAAGTTTATTATGCTTCTGCGCAGTGAGCAGTCATATCGTAAGTCGGAACATAAGCGAAAATTTCTTCTCGTTGATACCAAAGTTCATTATTGCGGCTGAATATCAGAAATTGGATGTTGACAATTGAATTTTGAATAATCTGAGTTGAATGTTAAAGGATGAAACAAGAAGTTTAATGTTGAAAGTTGAATATGGAAAATTGTTGTAAGTTGAATATGGACAATTATTGAAAATTGAATATTGAAAGTCATCTGTCTAAAATTGAAGGTTGTAGGTGTAATTTAAAAGTTGATGGTTGGAAATTAAATGATGAAATTCGAATGTTAAAAATATTATCTTGAAAATTGAATGTGGCAAGTTGGGAATTGAGTTAATTGAAGTTCAGGTGTTATTTTGAATGCAGTTGAATGTTCAGAATGTTGAAATTTTGAGTTGAACAATGAAAGTATGAAAAAATAAATTTCGTAAAAAAGTCGAATTATGCTTCGAAATGAAAAATTTCGTGGAATCAAACTGATGAATGAGCCCTGATTCCAAAACTGATTGTAAATTTCACATGAAAATCGGGGTAAAAAAGAAAAAATGTCGTTCAAAATAGCAGTTTGAGAAAGTTTTCGAAAGAAAAAAAACATCTACTTACTTATATTGCGATTAAAATTTGAATTATTGAATAAAAGCGAATTTCATGGAAAACTGCTAGGTGGAATGTCAAATAAAAGCTTATGTGATGCAGAACCCATTCAGATATATGAATATTTTGAAATAAAAAAAAACAAACTGCAAATATAGTTGTAACAAGTGTAATCATAAATAAATTCTTTTATATCTGTAATGTATCGAATTACTCCTTTAATTCGATATTTAGGGATAATGTAGTTCTACTAACTTACGAAATTTCGATTCAATCAGTTTTCTCGTATTAGAAGTCTCAAATCGTTAACACTGAGTGTTGAATGTTATGAGTTGAAATTCAAAACTTAAATGTTGAAAAACGAATATACAATGAAGACGTTTTGAAAAAGGTACATTTTGTGAAAAAAAATACTCTGAAATAAAAAATTGTATGTAAACATCAGGATACTATCAGAGATTGATTGGAAAAAAATACGACACCTAATCTCGTGTAAGAGATTTAAGTTCAGTTATAATTATGGTAAGTTTGGTGATCCACGGACATATTCTTCAAACGGTTTGGTTGGGATTAGAATCAATGTTATTGAAGAAAAAACTATTGCTTTCTCGCCAAAGTTACGAACTTTAATAAATTCGTTATCAGGGCTCTGTAAAACTCATTGTTACAGAGCTCTGTTGATGAATTTATTATAGTTCGAAACGTTGGCGAGAAACCAATAAGTTTTCTTCAATAACATTGATCCTAATCCCAACCAATCCGTTTGAAGTTAATTTATAATGATAAGATGGAAATGGACTTTGGAATTAAAGAGAAACAAAGAGTTCCTTGCGAATGAGGTGCTCAATGGAATGAGTTTTTTCGAGCAAAACTCCAAATTACAAATGAAATTTCGAAAATTATAGAAAAAAAAAAGAATTTCGTGGGATGTCAAATGAAAGCAAGTATATTAAAAGTAAATCAATTTGCTGTAAATCCCCAAATGAATCAACTGAGGCTCAAATTCCCAGTTCAACTTCGATACATGACACAATCACATTTATTGGTATAAAGATGTACAGTAAACTTCCTCTGGGTGTTGAAGAAGTAACAGCACTTAGTTCATTTAGAAAAAAAAAGTGATGAAGCCTACTATAATCTTGAAGAATATTTGGATGGCACACTGAATATCACTATTAATTGAGTATACAATTCTTTATTGATTTTTATATTATTCACTCACTACATGAGACTTGCTTAAATTCTTGAAAAATCCATCCATCATATCTGAGTGATACAATTTTGAATTTTAAATCATATTTTTATCATTTTTATTGAATTGATGTACCCCATTATCATTTTACAATAAGTTTCTTGTAGAACTGCATGACAATTCATAATACGCTCGACGTATTTTAAAAATGTCAATTGAAGAAAATTTTGGAGTTGTTTTGTTTTATCACGAAAATTTTCAGGGCATTACTGAAGTACCTATGAAATGATTCCATTATAACATTTTTTATCTTTGGTTGATTTCCGGAAATAAATGATTTGTTACACTCCAGTATCCATTATTGAAAAGTTTTTTCAATTTTGATGAATCGATTAAATCAGAAGATATCGAAGAATTTCAGAGATGCTTCACTTCGAAATGGTTCAAAATAGTTTTACTTGAACCCTTCTGAATCTAATTGGAGACATAGCACCGTAGGCGACTATATAAATCTGTGAAATGTAAATTGCTTG
The DNA here is from genome assembly GCA_018342105.1 of Gonioctena quinquepunctata. NCBI lineage: Eukaryota > Metazoa > Arthropoda > Insecta > Coleoptera > Chrysomelidae > Gonioctena > Gonioctena quinquepunctata. The sequence goes on from JAFIRS010002975.1 coordinate 78,874, forward strand.
AAAAAATTGCTCATGATATATGGTGCACACTGCATTACGACAACTTTTTCGTTACCTAACACGTGCATAGGAGAATCCGCGAAAAATTATCCCATTGTCATCTGCAGAAGATAGTTCCGCCTTCTCCTGCACTTGCTCCGACAATACGGAAACTGGCAACAAGAAACTTGTTATAACCACCAGAAAAAAAGCAATAAGAATTCCTAGCAGACCAAAATTCCCGAAAATTATTTACAATTGACGGAGGTGACAACTTCAAAAATGAATCTCCAAATGAATGCTACGCTAGCGCCAGTGATATAAGGTTGAACTAAAAACTTCTTGAAGGGGTAGGAATGGGACCTAGTGACCTCCGAACAAATTTTTGATATTATTATCCCTGAACGCTCTAGAACCTATAAGTTTTCACCTCTGAAATCGGAGTTGTTTCCGTTTTTGAGGTGAGCACTTAGGAAGGATTTTTGCAAATTTAACTCCTAAGGTGGTAAAAAAGGGGAAGAGAGTTTGTACGAAAATCCGTCAATCTTGAACGATTATATGTGACAAACTGTCAATTTTCGAAGCTAAATGGAATCCCATAAAGGAAACCAGGAAAAATACAAATTCTCGCGGGCACCAGCTAATATATATATATATATATATATATATATATATATATATATATATATATATATATATATATATATATATATATATATATACAAAACTAGGGGTGTTGGGGTTAGCAGCAATGGAAAAGTGAACTCTTCAAGGTTTACCCAAGCTTTCGGAAATGTTTATTTCCATCATCAGGGAGGAACTTTGTTGAGGTTGATTTCAATGATGTTGAACATCTAACATAGTGATGCAAAAGAAAAAAACGTAGACCAAGGAATAGAACGAAGTATAAAGGTACAACAACCGCAGTAGCGTTGTTTAAAATTATATAAATATAAAGGTGTACTCTATGTGGTGTGACAAGTGGAACTGACAGGTTAGGAATGAAACTGACTTGGTAGTGTTCTTGATGTCAGTTTCAGAAAAATAGCAAACTGTTTTGATCAATTATTGAAAATAAGTCAAAAATTCATCAAAATAATAATTTCCTTTATTCAGGAAGACTTACTGTTACCTATCCTGCGATAATTAACTCAAATTAGTGTTTCATAGCAAAATATACATGAAAAGTGCAATTATGTGTAAATAAAAAAAATTAAATGTAACCCATTTCTGTAGGTTATGCTGATTTCAGTGAAATAGTTAGTCTATATACCAATTTATGAAAGTTTTTCATCGGAGGAGTTCTTAAAATATTTATTTTTAAAATGCACTGAGTTTTGTAACTTTTATGGTTCTAATGTACCTGTGGTTTCTTGAAATGCAAATGTTCAGTGTCTTGGATCACTCTCCTGTTCTTGGGAACTGCCGTTCCAGTCTGCAGCCAACTTTGTTCGCTTGTGAATTCGTCCTCGGACTAGTATATGTATGGAATGAGAAGGTAAGATTCGTTATGTACCTGGTTTTTATCAGCTAATGTTCTTTCTGGTATTTTCTTGTGGTGTAGTGGCAAATAACTGTGTTTGTAGCAAAATATGCTTGATTTTCTAAATACAATTTTGTTGAGTTTCTTCTTCCAAAAATATTTTCTCAATCTCTATGGCTTGATGATTTTTCCCCTGGATACCGCATATATTTTGTTTTTCTTGTCGAATTCTCGGTTTTCACGCACTTTCTGTTGCACTTTTCCTTATTTTCGTTTATTTGACAGATTTTATTCACTAACAGTTTCTAAATACCTCACATATTCATGATATATTGAAAATCATTTTTGACGTTTTCTGTTTTTCATATTTTCAATATTCATAATGGACCTTTTTATGTACTATGTGAAAACACTGTAATTAGAAAGTATGTGTGCTAATATCACTTGGGATTTTTTATTTTATTTTTCTGATGGGTAGTTTTTCCATAATCCGGAAAAAAGTGGTTTCGTGACGTCACGTTCACTAAAAGTTGATTTGGCATCGTTGTATGAGTTGCGAATCATGGAATTGTGACGTAATGACATTTGTTATTTGATACTTTGATAGGTTCGTTCGTTTGCTTCACGGAATAGAATATTATCAATCGTTTTTCTCTCTTCAGCTCTTTTTCTTGCATATATCTGATACGACTGATACGAGACACGAGATATGCAGAGAACTGCTGCAAATGAACAAGCTCGCCATGAATGTTTGGTATTGAAAAATTTCGGAAATTATTTTCTAATTTTAATAACTATGAAAATGTCTAAAAAGTGCTATGTGCACGGTTGTCTGAACACCAGTGAAAGTGAATCAAACTTTTGTAAAAAGCGGAAATATATGCTTTTGTGCAGAACATTTCCAGGTGAGTACATCAAGGAACGATCTTTAATTTCACTCAATGCAAGTTTGCAAAATCATCGATCAGTACTGTATTTTATATCCAGTCCTATAAACATATTGTTCTTTGGTTCCAGCTGAAAGAAGATACTACGAATTAGGAATATGCTAGAACAAGGGGATCCAAATTTATGTTGAAGCAAGATGTCTGTCCACATATCAACCTGAAATGACATTGGTCTGACAATGTTTCATCATAAGTATATGACCTACCAACGATGAAGAAACCCAAACCAAATGAAAACATCACTCCTTCAGCTAGTAAAACTGTGTTGAGTGACATTACATCCATGGAAATATTTACTCAAGAGTTTCGAATAGTTCTTCTCTAGCAGTAGCCAAGCTAGTACATTAACCGATTCACCAAAATAACACCACCAAAAAAAATTCTGAGTATATTCCTAGTCAGTCTTCATCCGATCCTCATTGTGAAAATATCGAAGGACAGCAGCGCCAGCGCCTATCTATTGCACTTATAGAAAAGAAGAGTAATATTATTTGGGGCTCCCTGAAAATGTTACCACATTGTGAAATACATTACCAAAATTGAGTAAATTAAATATATGGATGTTCTGATAAGTTTAAAAAAGATACGGGTTGGGGATGTATACTCTCGATTGGCTGATGACTAATATGAGTAAATCAAGTGTTCACAAGATTTTCACAAAAGCTGTGCCTATGATGGCAAATTGTTTATTTATAAGAGCTTATATATTGGCCTGACATATCTGAAATTGAAAGAAATTTGCCGATCTGGAAATTGAAAAACCCTCTGATCCTGTTCGTCTGTCCATGACTTGGTCAGAATAGAAAAAATGCAATACTGTAAAATTTCTAATATCTGCTACTCCAAATGGCACAATACAATTTATTTCAGGAGCATACGGTGGACGAATTCTTTAACAACTTTGTCGATAAGAATAATTTCTTCTATTTTGATTGATTGAAATTCAAAAATACTTTGAATAACTAGAATGTGCAGTATTATGTCAAAGTTTTCTAAGGTTTGTTGTCACATTCTCTTCATGAATGCCAATATCTTCAGAAAAATTTTTTTTTCAATAGCTTTGTAACCATAGGGAAAATTTTTACCATAGAAAATGTAAGCCTGTATTTGTAAAAAATAGATTAGTATCCCTCAACAAAGAATTGGTGTGAAATAAGTAAATAATTTGGCAAAAAATTTACGAAATTTGTATGAACATACTTCGAGTCTATTCATTCTAAATTATTAATTATATTTTCAGTAGTTCAAACTTAATAAATATTTGACTGATCACATGAAGGAAACACTAACAGGTACCGAATATGAATTTATTTATATTATAATACAAACAGACAAAGCCTACATATATATTCACAGTATAATGCATTTATGATTGATTATATCTAAACAATCACGAACGTTTCAACTAAGAACCAAAGTTCTTAGTTAAAAGTTGGGCAACTTTCTAGTCATGGTTCTTAGTTCTTGTACTAGGGGTTCCGTAAACGCGCTCATTGATTTGATAGTGTTGAATCCTTAGTTCACTTAGTTCTTGGGAACGTGCATAAACAAAGCATTTCATAATCCACCCTTGGCAAATTTTCCGAACCTGCTTTTACGAAGCCTTGTTTCATTATAAACACACCAAATCGTTTATGATATTGAGAAATTAATAAGTTGATAAAAATAAACAATAAACATTAACCTCAAATGTCAATATGATTTTAATGGGAACTGTCATTAATATTTGCGGTGTTGCCAATGGTCGCTCTTCATCAAAAGGAAGGCCCGTTCAGAAACTTTGAATGTTATAAATGAAGAAAACCGTTGTTGAAATGGTTTTTTTTGTTGATGAGTCTATCAATAAACAGTGTTCAATTATATATTAATGGTGTATATCAAGCAGTGAGCTATATTTTTGACAAGAACAGTAATGCGTGTTTCTGAACGTGGATTATGGAGGGGGTAGTTTTCGATGAACGTGACGTCACGGGTACACTTTGAAACGCAATATCTTTTAGAAATAAAAAATATATGATGGCATTCTAAGTCAATTGGACGTTTCATATGAAATATAATCGACCTATATAAGTTTTGGATTTTTTTTTTCGTAAATGTAAAGGTCCATTTTGCATCAAGATCCTTCCTGGCATCTCATTGGCTATTGTGTTCAGATCTAATTTCATATACAGAATGTTCTAACTTAAACATTTTGTTGTCTGCTTGTGCTCAAAAATATATAAGTAAATTTTGATTTCTATAATTTTTATAAATTATGCCAATTGCTTGTCATGTCGAAAACATGTTTATTTGAAACATATGTATCGACTAATAGTATATAAGGTTTGAGAAAAACGGTAGAATCCTCAGAAAAACTGTAAAATAACATAGCATAAATTACTAAATATGAACATTCGTTATTTATGTGCTTTTTCAGTTTATAATTTTCATTTCAACTCTTTGAACATTTAACACGTACTTCTAAACATAGCAATATATTTATATATAATTCTAGTCCTCATGTAGACTGCAGAGGGAATTGGTATCATTGGTGTGTACGAACACAAGAATAATCCGAACTTATGGCAACTCTGTATAAGGAGTAAGTACTCTTGTCAAGAAGTAGAAGAAGTGGACTGCGTGATACAGTTTTCAATCTTCCATATCTTTGAATTGTGAATGTTAAGCAGTTACCATAGATCAAGAATATGCACGCACACCAAAGTATAATATATATATATATATATATATATATATATATATATATGAATTTAGATATAACGACTGAAAATTGGTATGAACAGTGGGGAATAACGGGGATCTTCAGTCAGCACAAGTGTTGAACTATGAAAAACTCTTTAATACGTTGGACCGAGCTTTCGTTTCAATTTTGAAACTTCTTCAGGGTCAGTAATCTGAGTGGTTGATTGATGAACATCAACTTTTTTAAAAAACGTGAAATATATGTAAACATTTGTCGAAGCTATCATACCATTCCGACAAATGTATACATATATTTTACCTCTTTTTTAAGTTAATGTTTATCAATCAACCACTCAGATTACTGACCCTGAGAAAGTTTCAAAATTGAAAGCAACTTCGTCAACTATTGAAAGTTTTCATAATTCAACACTGTGCTGACTAAGATCCCGATATCCTCACTTATATATATATATATATATATATATATATATATATATATATACAGTGTGACCCATTTAAAATGGAACCACCCCTGTAGAAAACGCATTTTTCAATCATTCTCAAAAAAAAAACTAATATTGAGCATCAAAAACTATATCTTGACACAAATTTTCATAACTTTAGTTCCATTTCCAAGGCACTCGATGGTTTTTTTTCTTCGTCAAAAACGGCAAAAGTTTATTGGGCAATTTTTGTTTTGAAATTTGACTACACCACTGGATTCGTAGTCGTTATAAATGGAAACCATGGAAATTATTTCATAAAAAAATATTGTTTAACAACGAAGTTACAACAACTTCAATTTTGGAAACAAAGTATTTTGATTATAATTTTTGTTTAGATTATAGACATATTTAAAATTTGGCAACACTGTCGATACAAAAAAGAACACCTCTGAATTTGTACAGCGAAAATCCGAAGTCAATAGCTCATTCCGTTCTACAGTTAATAACTCCTAAAAGTATGGTAATGTGAGCGATTTGTGGTGGAAGCGATTTTGAAATAAAAATCTGACTACGCCACTGGATTTGTAAATTATATTCCCTTAAAATAATTTATTTAAGTTAAGGTTATAAGTGTATTCAAAAATAACAGAAAATTAAAAATTCATTTTCAAGTTATGCAGGCTTTCATAGCCGATAAAAACGAAATGAACCGAATCAAGTATTAAAGTATCAAAATTATTTATTGAATGATGAAACGGAAAGCAGGACAAAAAATGTTCCTTTTAAATTCCGCAAAACTCAATTGAAACAAGCTCTTAGAGAAGGCATCAATAATTTGAGGAAAGCTGAACTAATACATTAGGCATAGGTATTGTACTAAATCAATAGTAGGCTGTGATCTGTGATTTAGTACACCACAAATCGCTCACATTACCATACTTTCAGGAGTTATAACTGTAGAACGGAATGAGCTATTGACTTCGGATTTTCGCTTTACAAATTCACTGGTGTTCTACTTTGTATCGGCAGTGTTGCCAGATTTTAAATATGTCTATAATCTAAATAAAAATTATAATCAAATACTTCGTTTCCAAAATTGAAGTTGTTGTAACTTCGTTGTTAACTAATGTTTTTTTATGAAATTTTGATGGTTCTCATTTATAATGACTACGAATCCAGTGGTGTAGTCAAATTTGAAAACAGAAATTGCCTAATAAACTTTTGCCGTTTTTGACAAATAAAAAAACCATAGAGTGCCTTGGAAATGAAACTAAAGTTATGAAAATTTGTGTCAAGATACAGTTTTTGATGCTTAATGTAAAAAAAAACATTTTTGAGATTGACTGAAAAATGCGTATTCTACAGGGGTGGTTCCATTTTAAATGGGTCACACTGTATATATATATATATACATATATTTATATATATATATATATATTTATATATATATATATATTTATATATATATATATATATATATATATATATATATAATTATATATATATATTATGCGTTCCATTCCTCATGTAGACCGCAATGGAAGCTGGTGTCATAGTTCTGTGTGTACGAACACAAGAATAATCCGAACTTATGGCAACTCTGTATAATGAGTTACTACTCTGGGTTAGAAATGGAATCAAATAATGAGCATTTGCCATAGATCAGGAATATGCACGCACACCGAAATACATTTACATATATATTTATACATTATATATATATATATATATATATATATATATATTTCCATCCCACCATCATTTCTGCGTCATTTCATGATACCATCATTTGTGCGTCTAGCAGAAATATTGGAGTATATTCTATTTTCTCAAATCAGTTTGTTATAATATCAATTCAGGATAATTATTCCGGTTAAATTTTTCGATATACTTGAAAAACAAAAAAACAAAATTTACTGAACATTCTTCCAGTATTTCTGCGTCTTTTCAAGGTTCCATCATTTCTGCGTCTGTATACTTTCGATCACATCAGTCAGTCATTTCTGCGTCATTCTTTGAATATATTTATCCATTGTTCTGATATTTCTGCGTCAGCCTTGTTGCCAAATATATGAGTGGATCTTTTCCCTTCACTGTAGTAGAGTGAGAAGTATTTTGATTCCCTTACTGTGTATTCATGAAAATTCGTTTTTTTGTAGTGCACCTACTTCGGGAGTTCTACGAATTGTGTATCATTGAATTTGTCTGATGTTAAAACAAATAAGATGATTCCCAAGAATAGAATCAAAGTCAAATATTAAAACGCTCCTATAATGAGCCTCCATCAAGATTGGAATGAGAGAAACTCATCGAATGATTTTAGCCCACGAAAATGTGCTACACTTAGAGTTTTTTCTTTTCTAATTATTTTTCTCTGTTAAATATGTTTTCCCGGATAATTCCATTCATCTGTAGAAATAGACAAAAATAGTAAAATTTTATTTTATATAAAGGTAAGAATTAGTTTTTAAAAAAGTATAAAATAATTTTTTCATCGCACCCTTTTGTGCATTGTGTATTATGACAAAAAAATCATAATCTCTGACCCCTCAAACTCCCACACCAATTTTGAATCAAATCGGACCATAATCACAAACTCATCCGCCATCTTGGAGCCGCCATCTTGAATTTATAAATGTTGACAAAAAATCATAATACCCGACCCCGAAAACCCCCACATACCAATTTTGAAGTGAATCGGACCATAATCACAAATCTAGTCCGCCACCTTGGAGCCGCCATTTTGTTTTTCTTCAAAAAGTTTCCATTTTACCGGAATTAGGAACACCTAGAAGTGTGTCAAAATTCACTTGATTTGACGCAGACAAACAAATAGTGCGAGTTAAATAAAAGCGTGTAAAAGGATCAACGCACAATAAAATATAATGAAAAATTATGTAGCAGGAAACTACTAGCAAAACACATTACAACCATTCGTTTTCTTATTGATAGAACGTAATAAAATTTGCAACAAACAAAAGTGATTTATTCATTTTCTATTAAAAGGACAAATTAAAATAAACAACTCCATAGTTCCATGGATTCAAGTGAAAAAATTATTTGTTTCGATAAATGTTTTGTATAAAACTTTTATCTGTTCCCATGTTTTATTTTCAAAGACCCCAGAATGGGTCTCTTTCAAATCATTACATTCCCTTTTTGGGAGGCACTTTATTCTGGATGTGGACTTTGAAATACAATTTGGCCAATTTCTTTTGTTCTGGGGTCCAAGGTACAAGTATTCTTTTTTCTTAGGTGGGACCGAAGATGTTGAAGGTTCTTGCTGTTCTAATATTTCTTCTCTTGTTTCTATCGCCTCTTCGTCTGATGATTCCTCATTGACATCTTCTTCCAGATATAAGTCTATCTCATCTAAAGTCTTTCCTTATACTGCCCTGCCTGACCACTTTCCATCAACACTAAAAGTTTGGCAATTTTGCGGTCTGAAAACGTCGTCAGGTAATCGGTATACCTGCTTATGAACATCTTTGGTGTGCCCCATAAAGGTTGCCAATTGCTCAATATCATTTGGAGATAATTCTAGTATTTGGCTCATTGTGGCAAGATGCTTTCTAAGCCTAGTAGACGTAATTGCTTCGGGATTTTTTGCTCCGCTAAGCTTAGCATGTTTCTGCATAACCTTATATCCTGTTATGGGTGTATCATGATGCAGTGTAGGAAAGAGATAAATATTTTCTTTCTTTACAAAATTATCCCTTAATGCTATAAGTTCCTTTAAATGTTGTTGTACGTCAGTTGTGAACAAAACAGGTACACCACGATCTCGCTTTCCTCTGGTCACAACTCGTTTGAATTTCTTCATGAGAATTTTTTCTGTTTGGGATATGGCGTCATTGAACTCTTCATATGATTGATGTTCTGGAACATTTTGATATAAATGAAGAGGCAAGCGTTGTAACTCACCTCCACGTTTTCTATTTAATAACATTGATCGACAATAACTTACTTCTAGAAGAAGTTTGTAAGCTTTCTCACTTTTTGGGTTAGTTTTAAGCTCTTCAAGTGCTGAATTTGCCTTTTCTATGAGATAACATCTGAATAATTTTATGTCACTTGCTAGGGGCACGATTGTTATTTTGTTCCACTTTCTCGTATTAAGACAAGAAGCTGCCACAGTGGAGATTTCAAATTTCCAGGAATCTGAGAGAAGTTGTTGAAAGGTTTTGAAATTAGCCTCCATCTCTGCTATATCAATCGTGGAGTTATATGATCTTCTTTTTAAGGTTAGTCTTATAGCCAAACTGCAACATTCCTTTAATGACGTCGCTATATTCATAGCAAAGGTTGCAGATGTATAATCTTCTGTTCTAGCATCATATCCAGCTACTATTTTTGTAGCTACAATGAAAGAATCGAAATAAATTGGTTGTAGAGCATCATAAAAATGTTTTATTGCGGGATGGAGTTTTTATCTCAAGCAATAACTTAGCAAGTTCTCGCATTTTCGAGAACAAACATTAATATGGTGCTTTTCTCTATGACTTGTAAGATATTGTGCACCATATTTGCAAATCAAAACATCGTTTTTAGCAACAAAAGATACTTTATCGGCTAACATTCTTGGAAATACTGTGTCTTTGAGTTTTGATCTATGGCAAGATGTCTTATCAAAATATCTTGTGCATCTGACTTATGAGAAAATTTTGTTTTTTTCTCCTGGGTTTTGTGGACAGTTTTTATGTGGCGCCAGATTTGTGGTGGTCTAAAGTAACCAAACAATGTTTGCACGGTACACAATCAGATTCGTTCCTGCCAGGGACATGACTTTTTCACAGGTTTTACACAGACATCTGAATTTTTCAAATGGTTACCTTTTTTCTAATTGCGGAAATTAGTCTCTTACGTGTAAGGTCATTCGGTTTCAATATCACAATTTTCTCAACCTCAGGTTCATGCGAATGGCTGCGAGGAGATGCCTTCCAAAATTTAGAACTGATGTCTCACAGAAATAACATATATCTGGTAAACGTTTGAATTTTGTCCATTTTTCTTCTTGTTTTGTTTAATGTCAGAAGAAATTACCTCTGGTGGTTTGGGAGCTGTTTTGATTCTCTGGGGAGATGTAAACTTCGGAATTGGATTCATTGAATTTGTATCAATTTCGCACATTTCCGATTCCGAGAGCATGTTCGAGTTCCGTTTTTTCTTAGAGTGATCAACAGTCACAATTTCACCAGAACTATCAGATGCTGAGTTGAACGTGGAAATTATTATTTTACTTGTATCATTTTCCGAGTCAGATCCAAATTCATCGCTGTCAGGAACATATTCCGAATAATCTGGGCTGAACGGTTCTTCATCAGAGTAATATCCATTGGCCTCATCATCATTTTCATTTTTGCCATATAGCTTTTGGTCGTCTGCTTTAGTTGACTCCGAGATACTTTGTTTCGAAAATAATGTATCGAGCATGGGAGAGTTTAAATCTATATCTTGCAAAACCTTGATTATTTTTTTGCTTTCACCTCTGTTGATTTGGCTTTCAGTCTCAGGTGCAATGTCTGAAATATTATTCAAAGAATGGTATGAATTACTCTTGTCCTGGTTATCGAAAATTCGCCTGTTACTTGATGGCGACTTTTTGTGTGGTATGTTAGAGGTTTGGCTTGGGGAAGATTGATTCTCATCAGTACTAGTATACAACCTTTCATTTTCTTGATCACCTGAAAAAAGAACAGAAAGAAATTATTGACGGAAAAAAATTTGAATGGATTGAAATGTATTGTAACGAACCTAGGCCGGACCTGTCGCCTCACGTGTTGCCATCGACAGCGATGAGATCATCCCCGGAGATATTCGAGAACCATCCAGTGCGCTCTTCCGCGGAAAACAACGGTCGATATTGGAAACAATTGGAACATGCCGTCGCCAACCGTCCGAATTCGAAACATCGAGAATGCTGTATCGGAGATAAATAGGAAAACCTCAAGTGGAGTAGGACAGTCTGAACGAGCCCATACGATCGAGCTATATAGTGGAGTAGTAATATAAATTAAGTTGTAGATTAAGTGTGAAATAAATTAGTTAAACCAAGTTAAGTTTATTTACGTTACAATTGGTGTCGGAAGTGAGATTTTGAAAATAAACAAGTGATCGTGGAGTGGATAGTCAGAAAAATAAATTGATAGACCTTTTTGTACGCCCAAAATAGACAGTGGCCCGGTTTTCGCGAAGTGGACAATTGTGCGTGGGAATATAAACTGATACACTGTTCGCGTGAAACAGAAAATAGACAGTGGCCCGGTTTTCGCGAAGTGGACAATTGTGCGTGGGAATATAAACTGATACACTCTTCGCGTGAAACAGAAAATAGACAGTGGCCCGGTTTTCGCGAAGTGGACAATTGTGCGTGGGAATATAAACTGTTACACTCTTCGCGTGAAACAGACAATAGACTGGTGGCCCGTGGAAAGAGTGTTCAGAAAGTGCGTCTTGCGGATTGATTTTTTTTCAAGAAAAGTGCGCTTGCGGACTTGAAGGTAGCGGAATTGAAACAGGAATTGGAGGAAAGGGAACTGGAAACAACGGGTAAAAAGCAAGTACTCCAGGAAAGACTTGCAGAAGGACTTATCCAAGAAGGTGAGGACCCCGAAACATTTTTATTCAAAGTTCCCGGAGGTGATTTGAGTCCGATAATAGAATCCTTGAAAGAAGAGCTGCAACAAAATTCGAGGACTTTGGAAGAAAATGCTAGAAATCTGGAAGAGAAGCTTCAAGAAAATTCTAGAAATCTGGAAGAGAAGCTTCTAGAAAATTCAAGAAGCCTGGAAGAAAATTCTAGAAATCTGGAAGAGAAGCTTCTAGAAAATTCAAGAAGCCTGGAAGAAAATGCTAGAAATGAAGAAGTGAAACAGAATAGATTTAGTAAAATGAACGGAGGTGGATAAAATCAAAGATGGGGTCGAAAGGGAAGGGGCGAGGCAGAAATGGACAAAATGAAGGAAACGATCAGTAAGCTGGAAAAACGGATTAATAGTGCGCCCTCCACAGAGATGGTTAACGAAAATGCAATGCTGGACTTGAGTTTGAACTTGGATAAAGTTCAAGAGGGAATAAAAGATGTCAAGGTCATCTCAGAAATAGGGAAGCTTTCCATGAAGCCGCCTCAGTTCGACGGAAAAACTCCATGGGCCAATTACCGCCGGCAGTTTGAAGCAGCGGCCAAAGCAAACGGATGGAATGCAGGGGAAAGAGCTGTAGCACTGACACTTGCATTACGTGGAGAAGCGACAAATATTCTACAAACCCTCACCGCCCAAGAACAGCAGGACTATGATCAGCTGATTAAACATCTAGAATTACGATATGGCCACGCCCATTTGGAACACGTATACCACTCCCAGCTGAAAAATCGCTGCCAAAAATCGGGCGAATCCTTACAAGAATTCGAAACTGACATTGCACGCTTGGTTCGTCTCGCATATCCAGCCACACCGGAAAATGTAATGGAGCGACTAGCGGTTCAAGCATTCTTGGATGGACTCCGTGACCAAGAAACCAGACAAGCGTTGATATTAGCTCGTCCAACACATCTCGTAGACGCACTGGCACGAGCTTTGGAATTTGAGGCAGCAAAACAATGCTGCAAAGCCAAAGTAAAGATGCCGGAATTGTCGCAAAGGGACGCGGAAGGAAGTGTTGCCTGAGAAAAGACATATAAGATGCCGGAATTGTCGCAAAATTGGACATGTGCGTAGCAAATGTCCAACATTCATCGACTCCGATGCAGGAAAACTAAGAAAGGTCGATGAGAAGGGGCAATCGTCGGCATGTGTCCGGCAAGCCCCGGTTAACAACGCATATGTCGCTATGCTTCAACGACAGAACAAGGGTGTCTTCGTAGACGGTCTCATCAATAACGAGCCTTGCACCATGCTGCTAGATACAGGTGCGACTAGGACAATTCTCGGCCTTCCTTTGCCAGAACACCGGAACGGATTGAACCGACAACTTGGAAGCTACGCACAGCAACAGGGGACCAGCTACTGTATATGGCGAGCTACCGATTGAAATAATTTTGGGCAACACTAAAGTGAAACATCAGGCACTTGTAGCGGACATCGAAGACGATGCAATCATCGGAATGGACATCATGAATTCCAGAGGGTTTGAATTGGATTTCAAAGACGGCGTCCTACGTGTCAACGGAGAAGAGCTGGTACTTCATGGGAGAAGTGAAGAGTTGATCCGTGTGCTGTTGGCTGAAGATGTAAGCGTACCTGAGAGGGCTGAAACCATTCTGGAGGCTCGCCTGGACGGGAGTGCGAGCAGTGGAGACGTGGTGATGTTCGAGCCCAAACTTCATGATGAGAAAATTGGACGAGGGATTGCACTAGGGAAGACCTTGTTGCGTGCTGACAAATTTGTGCCGGTAAGGGTCATGAATGTCAATTATTTCCCAGTGACCTTGAAGAAAGGAACAATTTTGGGGCACTGCTCGTCAGTTTCATCCGTGATCCGGGCGTACGAGGTACGATTAGCCAACCCAACAACTTGCCCACAGAACTAGAGAAATTAGTTGCCATCTCTTCCAAAGACATAAAACCAGCTCAACAGCCCAAACTAAGAGATTTAGTCAAAAGTACCAAGACATCTTCGATACCGGACAAGGAAAAGGGGTCGAACTAATGTGGTCCAGCACAAGATTGATACTGGGGTGCCCGACCGATCCGGCAATCAGCAAGAAGACTTCCTCTTGCCAAGAAGGCAGAGGCTGACAAAATAGTCAGCGATATGGGAAAAGAAGGAGTTATCGAACCGTCTGACAGTCCCTGGTCCTTCCAGTCGTACTGGTGAAGACAAAGGATGGATCGACACGCTTTTGTGTAGACTATCGCCAACTTAATAATGTCACGAAGAAGGACAGTTACCCTCTCCCGAGAATAGATGACACCCTAGACACGTTGGCTGGTTCCACGATTTTCTCGACCCTTGATCTGAAGAGTGGATACTGGCAAGTAGAACTCGCTCAGGAAGATCGAGAAAAGACTGCTTTTACCATCGGCTCAGGATTGTGGCAGTTCACCGTTATGCCATTCGGGCTCTGTAATGCTCCCGCCACATTCGAAAGATTGATGGAAACAGTACTGAAGGGACTCTCATGGAACACGTGTCTAGTGTATCTCGACGACATAATTGTGGTCGGCAGATCGTTCGAGGACCACGTGAAAACTTGGAGGAAGTATTCCTGCGATTGAGGAACTCCGGATTGAAGCTGAGCCCTAAGAAATGCCACCTGTTCCAAAAGAAGTACGATACCTCGGCCACGTTGTCTCTGGGGAAGGAGTAGCAGTGGATGACCAGAAGATCAAAGCTGTTAAGGATTGGCCCATCCCAAAAGACATACACCAACTTCGAAGTTTCCTTGGTTTGTGCACATACTATCGCCGATATGTGCGGGGTTTGCAAACATCGCTAAACCACTGACCAGGCTCACGGAAGGTCAAACAAAGTTCCAGTGGTCCGAAGAATGTCAAGACTCATTCAGGAAGCTGAAAGGAGCTTTGATCAACGCACCTATACTGAGCTATCCCTACCCAAAGGGAAATTCATTTTGGATACGGACGCCAGCAACGTGGGACTTGGAGCTGTCCTATCTCAGATCCAGGAGGGGGAGAAGGTCATTGGTTATTTCAGCAAGACGCTCAGCAAACCAGAGCGCAATTACTGTGTCACCAGGCGAGAGCTGTTAGCTGTTGTAAAGGAGTGGAGCACTTCTACAAGTACGTGTATGGAAGAAGATTCCTGTTGAGAACTGACCATGCAGCTCTCAAATGGCTCTTACAGTTCAAAAATCCTGAGGGTCAAGTAGCACGTTGGATCGAGAGACTCCAAGAATTCGATTTCGAGATCGAACATCGAGCCGGAACTAGCCATAAGAATGCAGATGCCTTGTCGCGAAGACCATGTCCAGATGATTGCTCACATTGCCGACGAGCAGAAGAGAAAGAAGCAACACTTTGTAGAACCGCGGCAATGGATGACAACTGGAATGACAGCAAGATCCAGAAAGATCAAAGAGAGAGAGCCCCGACCTTGGCTTAGTCGTCAGCTGGAAGAAGGGCAATCGAAGACCATCATGGCAGGAAGTCGCAGGTTACTCGCCGGCTGTTAAGTCCTATTGGGCACAATGGAACTCTCTTATTCTGGACAATGGGATCCTGAAACGTGTGTTGGAGGCCGATATTGGTGGGGAAGACAGACGCCAAATAATTGTTCCCAGGAACAGAAGAGAGGAAGTGCTGCGGGAAATCCATGATGGAGTCGCCGGAGGACATCTGGGAGTGACGAAGACCCTGCAGAAAGTGAGGCAACGGTTTTACTGGGCCAATTGTCAAGCTGACGTCCAGGACTGGTGCAGGAAGTGCGCTGTATGCGCTGCTAGCAATGGACCTCGAATACGCCCCAAGGCCCCGATGCGTCAGTACAACGTGGGCAGCCCGTTCGAAGAATCGCCATTGACATCGCCGGCCCGTTTCCCGTATCCGACCACGGGAATAAATACATCCTTGTGGCAATGGACTACTTCAGTAAGTGGGCGGAAGCCTATGCCCTGCCCAACCAGGAAGCCATCACCGTCGCCGACGTCTTGGTGAAAGAATGGATATGTCGATTCGGTATTCCAATGGAGCTGCACTCGGATCAAGGCAGAAATTTCGAATCCAACCTTTTCCAAGAAATATGTCTACTGCTGAACATCCGCAAGACAAGAACCACGGCCCTACATCCGCAGTCCGATGGAATGGTGGAACGGATGAACAGGACGATCAACCGCCACTTGTCCAAGGTTGTCTCTGACCATCAAAGAGACTGGGACCAGTATCTTCATTTGTTCCTGATGGCCTATCGATCCGCAGTACACGAGTCAACCGGTCAAACTCCTGCTAGTATTATAATGGGCCGAGAACTGCGACTGCCTTGTGACCTGAAGTTTGGGATACCGCCAGGACAAGACACTGCGGGAGAGGACTACGTCAGCAAACTTCGGCAGAGAATGGACGACATCCACGAACGAGTCCGGTTGAACATCCAGAGTGCCAGCGATAAAATGAAGAAGACCTATGACATCAAGGCCGACGCTGGAGGATTTAAGGTTGATGACCTGGTTTGGCTGTACAACCCCAAACGTCGTCGTGGACTATCACCAAAGTTGCGGAACTCGTGGGAAGGCCCGTATAAGATTGTGAAAAGGATAAACGACCTTGTGTACCGAATCCATAAGCCACCCCGAGGGAAACCAAGGGTCGTCCATTTCAACAGGTTGGCCCCATACGCTGGAAACCATGACCAAGTTCGCCACCTCAAGCCACCGGAGGATGATATGACGTTCGAGAAGTTTATGTCCTTGTATTCAAACGGGCAGAAAGTTCTACATGGGGTTACTAGAGAGGAGTCACGAGACCTTTTCGAGGTGCCTGCTGACTACGCACTAGCGCACTGTGTGGCAGAAGATCTTCAAATGTCCAGGGGCATCGCCGTAGTGTTCTCCAAGAAATTTGGTCAACTCCAAACACTGCGGAGCAGAATCCAGAAGTTGGTGGGGTGCTACAGTTGAAGAAAGGCCAGAGAAACATCTACTACCTAGTTACCAAGAGGCATTCCCAAGATAAACCGTCCTATGAAGATGTCTGGAAGAGTCTCACCAAACTAAGAGATACTATGGTGGACCAGAATCTGGTGGATCTAGCAATTCCAAAATTGTCCTGTGGTATTGATGGGTTGGACTGGAGAGTCATAAGAAGTATGCTGGAGGCGATATTCAGATCCAGCGGTGTCAAGATTTTGGTTTGCTGTAACCCTCTTCCACGACCGATCATGAAGACCGTGGAGTGTTACTTCCATCGAACTTCACGGTGCAGATATGGGGAGTCATGCAGATATCGTCACACTCCAAGGATGAAATTTCGGGACGAAATGTCTTTAAGAAGGGGGCAATGTAACGAACCTAGGCCGGACCTGTCGCCTCACGTGTTGCCATCGACAGCGATGAGATCATCCCCGGAGATATTCGAGAACCATCCAGTGCGCTCTTCCGCGGAAAACAACGGTCGATATTGGAAACAATTGGAACATGCCGTCGCCAACCGTCCGAATTCGAAACATCGAGAATGCTGTATCGGAGATAAATAGGAAAACCTCAAGTGGAGTAGGACAGTCTGAACGAGCCCATACGATCGAGCTATATAGTGGAGTAGTAATATAAATTAAGTTGTAGATTAAGTGTGAAATAAATTAGTTAAACCAAGTTAAGTTTATTTACGTTACAGTATTGTGATTTTTATTATTTTGTTCGAATTAATTATCAGCATATAATATTGGGTATTTTTTTTAAGTATTAAGAGAGTATTGAAGAAATATTTTTCATGGAGAAAAACTGGTATTGATTTCTAGAGTAGTTCAAACAGAAATACTGTAGGCACTCAACACCATCTCCAATAATCGATGTCATTAGGGAGTGGTAATCATTGAATTTTAGACAATAACAGAGTAAATCCAATCTTATGACCCATATTGCTTTAAAAAGTGCTCCAAATGTCATACAGTTTATGAAAATAGCTGATATTTTGGGAATAAACGGAATGACACTCATCTAATGTTAACTGTAGAATATATGTAGTAGTTTTATTTTTTGCTCTGATCTCTTAAGTACTGAAGTGAATGTTTTTTACTCACCTAAACCGCAAGAAGGCTTCTGCAGAAGATCTAATATTTTTTTTCCTCTTGACATGTTAGTTTTTATGTTGATCTGAAGGAGAATGTATCTTCAAGAATGCCACTTATGAAAAAAAATATAAAAATATTGAGCTGAATAGTAAATAACAAGAAATATGGGAATGCCTCGGGAGTGAACAATATGTTGTTGAAAAGGAATAGGTAATAAAAAAAAATCCAACTTGTTGTCAATGAATTTTGGTCAAAACTTGCAAGTCAATTAATTGTAAATCACTTCAACTCATTGAATCAAATTTGGTAAGTGTTCATCATTTTCAATCAATTCAAGGTGGTAGACAATTATTGTGATTCGATTCTATTCAATTTCGATATCAATTGCTATTCAGGGACAGATATAACGGATTTTTGGTCAGAATTCATTGGGGTAAACTAGTTTTGCAATATACGGAGATTTTAAAGGTACATATTGCAAATTCTTCATGAATGACTGAAGATAATTAAATGAATATTAATAAAAAACATAAAATTAATATTTTAACAAAACGCACTGAATAGGAGAAAGTTATTTCTTTAGATGTGTGACGGAGGTTATTCTGTGAGCAACAGATACCAAAACTTGTCGCAGATTGTTTCCAGTTGAAATTTAGAATAGATAATCTTGGGCGACGAATCTTAGAATTTGTTACTCTCAGATTAAAATGCGTCAAATGTCTATAGAAATTATTTTTCCTGTCTTAGTACATTTCAGTGAAAGCTTGGTTTTCCCACATTCATTAGTTTATTTTTAGTCCGCAATGAAAAATTCATAATACACACCCCCAAACCGATTCCGCCACAAAATTCATTCGATAGAATGAATTTTTGAATTTTGACCACAAATGCGTCATTTCCATCCAAATTGCCCGCTATCATAAATTTTTCAATTTTGAGAAAAACACATAATCTCTAATCCCAATTTTGAATCGAATCGAAACATAATCACAAAACTCGTCCGCCATCTTGAATTTATAAACTTTGACAAAAAACTATGATCCCCGACCCTAAAAACCTCCACTTACCAATTTTGAATAGAATCGACCATAATCACAAAACTCATCCGCCATGAATTTATGAATTTTAACGATAAACCAATAATCTTCGAATAAATTTATAATCTTCGACCCCAATAATCCATACATACTCATTTTTAATAGAATCAGACCATAATCACATAACTCATCCGCCATCTTTATTAATGAATTTTGACAAAAAAAAACATAATCTCCGATCCGAAAAATGTCGACAATACAATTTTGAATGGAATTGGACTATAATCACAAAACTTGTCACCATCTTGGAGCCGCCGCATAGAATTAATAAATTTTTACAAAATAATACTTTGAAAAAAAAATTAAAAACACGGTAGTATTTACGCGTAGAAAGTGCACTAAAAAGTAGAAAATAATTTTTTCATTGAACCCAATTGTGATTCAAAATCTTAACGACTAAAAATAAAAGTATGGAGTGAAACATCATAATTCATTTCTCTACGACATATGTTCATTTCGTGTTTCTTGTTTTATTGTCAAATTTTTTAAACCTTTCTCTTTCATATTCGTTTACGTTTACCTTCAACTCAATTGCACAATTGGGTGCAAAGAAAAAACTATTTTCGATTTTTTAGTCTATGAATCTTAGCCTTTCCATCATGAATGTTGACAAAAATTCATAATGTATGTCCCCGAAAACCCCCCACATACCAATTTTGAATAGAATCAGACCATAATCACAAAATTTCGCCATATTGAGCCGCTATCTTCAGTTTATAAATTTTGACAAAAAACTCATTATCTCCGACCCCGAAAACCCCCACATACTAATTTTGAGTAGAATTGGACTATAATCACAAAATTTGTTCGCCATATTGCAGCCGCTATCTTCAGTTTATAAATTTTGACAAAAAACTCATTATCTCCGACCCCGAAAACCCCCACATACTAATTTTGAATCGAATTAGATCATAATCACAAAACTCGTACGCCACCGTTGTGCTGCCATCTTGAATTTATGAATTTTGACAAAAAAATCATAATCTCCGCACAAAACTTGACCGCCATCTTGGAGTCGTCATTTTGTTTTTTCTCTAACAAAAAATCCATATTGCATTGTCACCGGAATTATGAACACCTGCCAAATTTCAAGTTAATCGGACGAGTAGTAGCGTATGTCAAAATTCCCCTACAAGATTTCACCCGAACGTACAGATAGAAAAATAAATGAACAAGGCAAGTTAAATAAAAGCTTGTACTAAAAAAACTTTCCTTGACATTCATGATTATATATGAGTTTGACATATACAGAAGATATGCAACTGAATATCGACCTGTCTTGGGATTCTTCAGGAAGCTTTCTACATTTGAAATATATCAATTTGTTCCATACGTAAGATGAGCTCTGTTATTATATTATTGCATATTACATTTAATATATAATAATGCTAACCAAGTGTTCATTCATCCACATAGTATCCCTAAAGTATCAACAAATTAAATATTTGTTGTCATTTCCGACTGCTGGTTCATACTAATCATGATAATATGAGATTTCAAAATATTTGAATGAATTCGCCAAATAACACTTCAACAGTTCTACAATTCTGAACGAAGATAATATCAAATTCTACAAAGCGCGATATTCAATTCGTGGCTAAGCAGAATTATTTTGAAGTTGTTCTCCGATTAAATATAAACTTACCTTAGAATTTACGTCGAACACTGGTTCACTGGAGAATTGAACAAACACGTGTATTTAATTTTCTGGAGCGCAGAAATACAGTTACGACGTAAAATAACATACGATGCAGTGTTGCAAATTTTTCAAGACGCAGAAAAATCGTAACGGTGGAGAGAAAATACCCATTTTCAATATACGCCTAGCGATAGCAGCGCCTCTATCGGCAAATGTCAGAACTAGGTTATACGCTATCTGCACACCATACCATCATTTTGACGTCCCCCTCATTTTTTTTCTGTAGTACAGTCATGTAATAAGTAATCATTTAGCGAAGTTTGTATTTCTGCGTCCATATACAGACGCAGAAATACAGGTGACGCAGAATTACATGGGCAAAACCAAATGTATTGACGCAGATTTACAGGAGGGATGGAAAATATATATATATATATATATATATATATATATATATATATATATATATATATCACCTCAACCTCAAAAACGGAAACTGTTAAATGTGTCCAGAGGTCACTAGGACCCATTCCTACCCCTTCAAAAAGTTTTTAGTTACCATATATCACTGGCGCCATCGTCGCATTCATTTGAGGTTTCATTTTTGACATTGTCACCTCAGTTTATCGTAAATGACTTTCATCCATTTTATTCAGGCCGGAATTTTTATTGCTCTTTTTCAGGTGGTTTTAACGAATTTCTTGTTGCCAGTTTCCATAACATCGGAATCAGGTGCAAGAGAAAGTGGAACTTTCTTTTGCAGTTGCCAATGGGATATTTTCCCGCCGATTCTCCTATGCACCTGTTATGTAAGGAAAGAGTTGTCGTAATGCAGTGTGCACCATATGTCATGAACAATTTTTTCAAATAATTTACATTTTACAGATTCATACAGTCGCCTATAGTGCTATGTAACATTTCCAATTAGATTGAATAGGATTCAAGAAAAATCATCCTTTGATATCTTCTGACGCATTGATCGGATGACAGTGAATAGGAAAACTATTTCGAACCATTTCGAAGTAAAACATCTCTGAAATTTTGGTTACTGTTTTTTACGCACATGTTTCTATAACTTCTGATTTGATGGATAAATCGAAACTGAAAAGACTATTCATCAATGAATACTGGGGTGTAACAAATCCTTTATTTAACTTAACACAATATTGTGTTAAGTTAAATATGTCTCAAACTCCATATTTTTTATTTTAGTGTTTTAACCTGATGATGACAAATACCATGACGAAACGTAGTTAAGAGGAATTATATGAATTGAATGAATCAGACCTTTATTCCAAGAAATTGAAGAAAATATATATGGATGACCTTTTCGAAGAAATATTACCACAATTGACCTTTGAAGTTCCATTTTTAAAAAATTTTGTAGATGATATTATTTGTGCAATACCAATGGATAAATCCGATGAAATTTTAAGAAAAGTAAATAACTACAATAAAAATTTACAATTCACAATTGAATTAGAAAAAAATAAAAGTATTCCATTTTTAGATACTAGAATAATTCGTAGAGAAAACCATTCACTATCACAGATTGGTATATAAAACCAACAAACTCTGAAAGATACATAAACTATCATTCCTTCCACTCAAAAAGAATGAAAATAAATTTGATTCTTTGCATGAAAAAAAGAATCGAGATGTTGGTTCATCCTTCATTGAAAAACAAAAATTTTAAAATTCTCAGAAATATTTTACTAGATAATTCTTACCCCAAAAAACTTCTTGATAGAATTATTTTCAATACCAACTCTGATAGACAAATTAATTATGATGACACAAATAATCAAAATTCAGAAAATAACAATGAAAGGATAATTTATTTTTCAATTCCTAATATAGGAATTCTATCATCAAATATAATTAAATTATTCAAGAATGGAAGTAACATAAAAATCTCACAAAAAAATATCAAGACTATTGGAAATTTAAATACGAGGTTAAAAGATCCCACACCAGATTTGAAAAAATCAAATGTTGTCTACAGCATACCATGTAACAACTGTGATTTGAACTATATTGGTACAAGTTCAAGAACTTTAAATAATCGTATTATCTCTCACAGAAGTGATATAAGACTCAACAAGAAGTCATGTGCATTAGCTCAACATGCTATTGAAACAGGCCATAAAATATCATTCAAGGAAGCACAAGTTTTACATTCAGAAAAAAAATTATCTAAAAGATTATTTCTTGAAATGATTGAAATTAATAAATCCAATCAAAATATGAACAAAAAAACAGATATCGAAAATCTTAGCAAAATCTACAGTTATCTTCTACAAATGGATTAAAACTGATGATTCTCAAAGAATTTAATATAAACATTAACACACCCACTACATATTTTATATTTTTCTGACGATTAATCATAGGTTGTCATTTCAAATCCTTCAATGTCACTCGAAGCGTCAAAGATATAACACCATTCCGACAAATTTTTACATATTTTACGTTTTTTTTTTTTTTAAGTTAATGTTCATTTATCATCCACTCAGATTACTGTAAGTACTTCCTTCATTTTAAGTATTTTTTTCACAATAATGTCATTTACATATTTTAGGACCCTGAAGAAGTTTCAAAATTGAAACGAAAGCTCGGTCCATCGTATTAAAGAGTTTTTCATAGTTCAACACTTGTGCTGACTGAATATCCCCGTTATTCCCCACTGTATATATATATATATATATATATATTTGATATATATATATATATATATATATATTTGTATATATATATATATATATATATATATATATATATATATATATATATATATATATATATATATCATTGTAGTCCTCATGTGGACTGCAAGGAAAGCTGGTGTCATAGTTCTGTGTGTACGAACACAAGAATAATCCGAACTTATGGCAACTCTGTATGAAGAGGAATTACTTGGGTCTAGGAATAGAAGAAGTGCATTGATTGCCACCAGAATATTAAATAATATATATATATATATATATATATATATTAATGAGAATTCCTTGGAAACATCTCATTTCCAAGGAATTCTTTATTTATCTTTAATTCCAAAGTCCATATATAACTCGTCATTAATATATGAACTGGTGTCATAGTTCTGTGTGTACGAAAACAAGAATAATCCGAACTTATGGCAACTCTGTATGAGGAGTTATTACTCGGGTCTAGGAATAGAAGAAGTGGATTGCTTGCTTTATATATATATATATATATATAAACAACAATATTCCTAGTTTTGAATTTATATCTTTGACTTGTAAATATCAAGCAGTTGCCATAGATCAGTAATATGCACGCACACCAAACTATATATATATATATATATATATATATATATATATATATATATATATATATAAATGGTCATGGTTCGAGGTCAAAGATCATGGCAACATTGCATTCTAGTTCTCATGTAGACCGCAAGGGAAGCTGATGTAGTTAAATGAAGAAAGTCATAGCTCTGGGTGTACATACACAAGAATAATCCGAACTTATGGCAACTCTGTGAAATGAGTAATAACTCTGGTCGAGGAATGGAATAAAGGAAGTGGATTATGTGATACGGTAATCAATCTTCCAAAGAAGCTATATTTTCGAATTGTAATCAGAAATAGGAGCAAAATATCATCATAATATACGACAGACACTATGGCACGGAGTGTGAGTTGCCACAATGTTTAGCAGTTGCCACAGTTCAGGAATATGCACGCCACAGTGTAGTCAATACAAACACACACACACATATAATAATTTAAATGTTGAAATGGTTAAATCACTAACTGTGAATCAATGGTAGCTCAAATGATAAAAAAGTATATAAGATAAAGTTATATACATACATTTAAATGTAAAAACCCAAATCGTCAAAAAAGTACAAAACAAAACTCCTAACAAAAACAAAACAGACAGGTTAAAATTAAATGAAGAGATGGATTTCTTATATCTATCAAATAGTAAGATCACAAAACATCTAACAAAAACCAATAAGACATGTTAGAATTAAATAAAAAGTAGAAAGTTAAAATTATATAAAAAGTTGAGTACCTTATATCTATAAAATAGTACGATCGTTGAAAAATTCCTCTAAACTATAATAGGATCTATCAGAAAGTAGTGCCTTGAGTTCTTTCCTAAAAATAACACCAGATACCACTCCTTTTATATTTTCTGGCAAGTGGTTGAATATCTTGCATCCATTATATATTAATGAATCTCTCACAAGAGAAGATGAAGGAATTGGTATTTTTAAATATTGATTTTGTTGGGTACTCTCTTAAAATTAGATCTGTGTTTGTGTATAAGGCATACTGTTTCCATTATATATGTATATGGATATGTATTTTGTGATTTTTAAAGTCAAGTCTGCACGAGTCTTAAACTTTTAATTTGCATAGGCTTCTCAGAGCACGTTTTTGTAGAACAAAGATACTTTATAGAGAGGAACTATTCCAGGCTCCCCAAAATGGAATGCCTTACCTTAGTTGCGAGTCTATTAAAGCGTAATACACTGTTTTTGCAGCTGACAGCATAGCAACCAGAGGATAACTTTTTATCAAGGTTGTTTATATGAGTATTGAATTTTAGTCCACAATCAATGTATAGCCCCAAAAATTTAGAATTTGTTTTGTTTTCGATAATTTTAGTTTCTAGGCATGTCTCCAATTCTGCATCTGAATGAAACTATATTGGTTTTGGATGTGTTGAATGTGAGAAGATTTGAGTCACACCACTTTTTCACTATTTGTATGTCTTTGCGGATGATCTGATGTAGATCAGTTTCATCATTGCTGTGCCATAAAATGGTAGTATCACCAGCGAAGAGAGTTAATTTTCCTGATATATCAAGGGCTGTCAAATCATTTATATATATAGCAAAAACAGGCATCCCACAATGTATATTTGCAATATTGGAGGTTGATTTTGTTATTACTATCTGCGTTTGATGTGATAAATATGATTCAAACCATCTATGAGCACTCTTTCTTATTCCGTAGCAGTGCAGTTTCCGCAACAGTCAAATGCCTTGGTCAAATCACAAAATACTGCCGCAGCCACCTCGCCACTATTGATTTCCCTGTACAGTTCATATAGAAGAGAAAAAATTGCATCATTGGTGCCTTTATTATTTTGAAATCCAAACTGTTGGATACTCAATATATTGTGGCTACATAAGAAGTTGTTCAATCTATTTTTGACAAGTTTTTCAATTATTTTTGACATTGTTGGAATGAGAGAAATGGGTCTAAAATTTGAGGGAGAATAGTTGTAATTAACACAGCTCAAGCAAATAAAGGTATTCGGTCTATTGTTATTCCTGTGGGCCGTATATTAATAATTGTAGTAATAAAATTAATTGCACCCTTATCACCACCTTTATGCAGAAGTATCACCAAAGATGTTTTTAGAAAAGATGGAAAAATGCCCTGGCAAAAGAACTCATTTATCAGAGCTGCTAAGCAACTGAGTGCGTTTAAAGGAAGGTTTTCGAAAATTCTTATGGACATTTCGCCTATTCCAGATGTGGTTTTGTTCTTCATACTGCATATGATTTCTCTCAATTCATCAACATTGATAGAGCACAAGGTTTTGATCCACAGTAATATGTCTCAAATTAACCAGTGGATCATAGGGAATTGATTCTCTCTCAGAGTGTCTGCAATCGAGCAGTAAGTAGTAACCGTTGAGAGTGTCTGGACTGAGTTCAGATTCTACCCTCACCCCAGGGTTTTTTCCTCTGAGTTCATTGATTATTGTCCAACTCTCCTTTACCTTATTGCCGGCGCCTCCAATACGATTTTGGTAATATTTGTCTTTTGCGAGTTTTATTAGCTTCCGATAAATTGAATAATAGCTGTGGAAAAAATCTTAATTTGTGTATTTTCTTATATGATATAGTGATCGTAAATTTCTTGCTGAAATTTTGATTCCATTTGTCAACCATTCTTTTCTATTTTTTGGATGGGAAATGCCTCATCAAAATTTACCAAAAGCATTTTATAGAACTCATCGAATGGTTCTTTTGAAGTTAATGTCAAATCCCTATAGATTTGTTGGCATTTCATATAGAACCTATTATAGTTCGACCTAGTGTAGAGACGGCCATACCTGAATTTCTCACTTGTTCTGTTCACCACAATATTTTTTACAACGCAATGAACGGCCTCATGGTCAGATAAACCGGCAGGCACCACAGAGCATGTGATATATTGAGATTCTACATTCCTGCAAACATAGTCGATAGTAGTGCTAGAATATTGAGAGATTCTGGTATCAGATTCCACATGCATGTTTAGATTAAATGCAGTGAGAAGATGTATAAGTGAATTCCTAATATTACAGTGTGTGTCATTGAAATTTATGTTCAGATCACCTGTTAATATAATATAAGATTTTCCACGGATACTATTTAACAGTGCCTCTAATTGGTTTAGGAATTCATGGGTATCTGATGATGGAGATCTATAGATACATAATGTTGCACTGGATAATTTAACAACATGTCGATGAGGGTAAATAATACCCCCCTATATCAACGTATTTTTCTTTGATTTCTTCAATTATTCCATCCCATTCCCATCCACAGAAAATATCATTATAGGCTTTAAAATATCCTTCCCGATCCAATTTTCTCGTGAGATCTTCCAACTGAATTGAAATTATTAGGTAAAGGAGGATGACCCAAGTCAAATTCACTTCATATCTCCCTTCATCATTAACAGTAATAGGTCCTAAGAAGTTTCTCATAATTTTATTTTCTTTCTTTAGGTTTAGAGATCCCCAGAGTATCTAAATCTCATAAATGTGAAATGTCATTCAAACAAAAACATATACGTAATTATCATGGAGGTGGAACTGGAAATATTTTTATTATAGTGGGAAAGCTTCCTCATCAAAGTCTTTCCAAGAGATGTCTCAACAGTTACTAAACCAGATTTCAAAACATGACGATATCCTGTAAAAAGTTTACCTACAATATCAGCACTAATCAAAAGCTCTATTGGACCATCCTGGGTATCTGTGATTTCAACTCCAAAACCTGCTAGATCCGCTTTCGAAGGACTTCCTGAGCTGGTATTACTTGACCACATATAACAACCTGATCAAGAGCATTGCAATTACAGATATATTTTCTATTTTTATTTTTCAAAGTCAGTGATCAATTGCCTCAGAAAAAACAACCCAAAAGTGCATGGATCACCTTTTCTAAACCTATCTCAAAATATAGGATCTTTGCAATCCTGTTTCGATAATGGCTCTAACTGAACGGGATTTTTTATTGCTGCAAAGTGTTAAACTAAGGTATGTAGGTTAATATGTTTGATCAAGAGAAGTATTGGATAAATTCTCGACAGTGACACAATTTTCAGTTTCAGAAATTTCATCAATATGTTTTTTACAACACGTCAATGTTGCATGTTTCCCTTTACAGTGAGAACACACAACTCTTACAGCACATTTTCTAGCTATATGCCAGAACTTTAGACATAAATAGTCCATTTTCTACAAGGATCTTTTGTTTTTCATTAAATGTTAATTTTGTTGTTTCCTCATCACATTCGGCAAAAAAATGGGATTTTTGCAAATCATACATTTTGGACTCATTATGATTGACTAAACCAGACGCAGTAGGTAGTGAAACATTTGTTGATGAATTACCTTCAACTTTCCTTTTATGGTTAAGATCAAAACCTGACATTGCCAAATGACTTTTTTCTTCACATTCAACTTCTTTTCTCAAAAATTCCATTAAGTTATCGAAACGATTTTTCAAAGATAAAGTCGAGTTATAACTCGATCTTCTTTTGCAAACGCAAAGAATATTTTCCGATAAACAAGATTCATCAAGAGGGTAAAACATAGCTGTGCAATTTCTCAAAGAGATTACTGAGCTTCGTTTTTAAATTCAAATTATTCAATATAAATTTCAAAAGTTCTTGAATGTACACCTTGACTAACAAATCTTCCCGGCCAAAGCGAGATCTGAGACTATCAATAACCTATGAGTAATTTTCGCCTGTCGTAGGGTTGCTTTTGATAAGGTGTCGCGCTCTTGAATTCAGAATTGGAGCTTGGATAAGGTATTGAAATTGGTCAACCTTATGAATCAAGTCATCTTCGTGAATTCTACTGGACTGAACCCAAAATGGCAAACAATCCTTTATATCGCCACCAAATTTCTTGAGTTTAATTTATGGTAGTTCAACTTTTCCTTTGATTTGACTCTAAACAACTATGACCACTTGAAGAGAGAGAGAATCTTTCCAAATTAGCCTTAAGTCTATATTATACGTGCTGGAATTTTAGCTGCTTTGGCAACTTCTCCCTCAACGTCCTCTTCGTCTCCTTCATTTTAAATCATCTGCTTCAACAGCTTCTTATCTAATTTTGCGATTACTTCTATTTTCTTGTCCAGATCTCGAACATTGCCTTGTATATCAGTCGAGTCATAATCAGGTTCTGCAATCAAATTTACCGTTTTTTCATAAAGCCGCTTGAATGAAATTCTGTGAACATCTAGTGCTCACAAAAGTTTATCCATTGAGTCCTGTCACATTCGCCAATAATGTAGCAATCAACACGTTCCCAATGAGGATTGTTACGGAATAGAAGGCCAACAGTATAAACTCTTTTACGTATGAAAAATCGATAAAAAATATAATATGAATGACTTTTACTAATTACTTTTCAAAAATACAATTGACAACTGTCTCCTAAACGCCTGCACACACAGGGAGGCTCAATAATAACTGAATATAATACATTTTCTAACACTATCGTGCGTGCGAACTATTTATTCGAAATAGTTTTTATGCTCCAAAAGAGAGCTCTGAGATATATGTGCAAAGCCAATTCGAGGGACTCATGTAGACCATTATTTTTGGTCCATGGAATTCTGCCCCTGGCCTGCGTTTTCATTTTGGAAACTGTATGCTTGATCCAAAAAAAAATTTAAAGAATTCAGATATTTGTCGCCGACGCAAAATACCCGCAGCTCTTCTCTAAACATTAAACTGCCTATTCCCAAATCAACTCTAACTAAGAACTCCATAATCTACGAAAGCAAGAAGTTATTCAATCACCTGCCCTTGCACCTAAAAAAAATCGAAAATGAACAAAAGTTTAGGAAATCGGTAAAAAAGTTTCTTTCAGAGAATGCTTGTTATAATCTCGACGAATTCTACCAGATTACCTAATTTTATATTAATGCTAACGGTTTTCAAATTACACAGCAACTCAACTGCTATTTCCAACAAATCCGTGAATGTTTATATACATTTTTACATTTTTACATTTTTACATTTTTACATTTTTACATTTTACATTTTTACATTTTTACATTTTTACATTTTTACATTTTTACATTTTTACATTTTTACATTTTTACATTTTTACATTTTTACATTTTTACATTTTTACATTTTTACATTTTTACATTTTTACATTTTTACATTTTTACATTTTTACATTTTTACATTTTTACATTTTTACATTTTTACATTTTTACATTTTTACATTTTTACATTTTTACATTTTTACATTTTTACATTTTTACATTTTTACATTTTTACATTTTTACATTTTTACATTTTTACATTTTTACATTTTTACATTTTTACATTTTTACATTTTTACATTTTTACATTTTTACATTTTTACATTTTTACATTTTTACATTTTTACATTTTTACATTTTACATTTTAATATTTTATTTTATTATTTATATTGTTCCATTTTAGACTATACTTTGTGTAGAAAAACTTTCATTCGACTACTAAGTATATTTGACTCGACTGTCTTTGTGTGAATAGTCTTCGATACTTTAACAATAAGAATGTATTTTTCTTCAGTCAATGAAGTACATTTTGATTATTTGGTTCTCTAAAAATGACATAAGGTGCTAAATTTTTATATCTGTTGCTTTTGCTTATGTGAATGTATTTTATCTTATTTATAGTTATCTTTTAATTGTTGCGTGACATGTGTTTTTATATTATATATATATACATGTTCTGTTATTTTTTCAAGACTTTGTCAATGAGATACTAATCTTCCGACAATAAAGTATATTTTGATTTGATTTGATTTGATATCATCAGATGACATTGAAAGAGGCACTGGATTTCATCAAATAAACTTAAAATCAATCGGACAAAAGCACAGTGAATAACCTTTTCAACAAAGTCAAAATATCAAGTGTGACAAACTTTATTAGGCAATAATTTTGACGATAAACTGATATGGCATTAATACAATATGAGTTATGGGTTATATTATCTTAAGGTTGAGGATAGTTTAGGGCCTTTGGCGAATCAGCTTCAAATTTGAAAATAGAATCTGTACAATAACAATAATAATAATAATGCAAAAATAAAAAAATAAACCTTGAGGGCCTGAAACTACTTTTCGAGTTTTGGAAAAGGATATATGATAAAATGAATAAACTCCTTTTTGTAGTTGCGATGTGCGATGTGTATAATATGTCTCACGTATCTGTCGTCTCTCTCATTCTTTCCACTCTCCAGCAGTGTTACCGGAAAACAACTAAAATAGGAACTCACAATGAGAATTTCTTGTTCTGGTTACATTCGGGATAACTTTAGGAACTCGAAATAGGAATTTCTTATTTAGGTTGCGCTCGGGATAACTTCAGGAACTCGCATTGAGAATTTCTTGTTCTGGTTACATTCGGCATAACTTTTGGGCTCGCTATAAGAATTTCTAATTGAGGTTGCGTTCGGGACATCTTTAGGAACTCGCAATAAGATGAAACCTGGCAAATGAAATGTGAGGTTTAGATTTTACCTGGAAGAATTTCGCTTAGTTACAGTACATAGCGATCACAGAGACCTCGCAAAAGGAGTTTGCATAAGATCCTTATCATAACCTCTCAGCGATCTCAAGGAGAGGTCTGTGTTACCTGGGAATAAGTTCTCAATAGAAAATTGGACCATTTGTTAATTGGAACATGTAACTAGCATCACCACACTGGATACTGTTTATTTTTCCCTTTTCCACTTACAACTCGGGTATGCTGGACTAATATTATGGGGAAACTCACATATTCAAGAAACAAATAAAATACTAGTTTAAAAAAACTAAAAAACACGCTTATGTAGCAATAAGGACTAAAAAGTTGAAAATAATAAGCACCCCACGCTTTTTTTACATAAGAGGAAATTTTTTGGTCAATTACTTTATTCTTATTATTTTCAACTTTTTAGTCCTTATTGCTACATAAGCGTATTTTTTTAAACTAT
This sequence comes from Gonioctena quinquepunctata, assembly GCA_018342105.1. Classification (NCBI taxonomy): domain Eukaryota; kingdom Metazoa; phylum Arthropoda; class Insecta; order Coleoptera; family Chrysomelidae; genus Gonioctena; species Gonioctena quinquepunctata. The sequence goes on from JAFIRS010002975.1 coordinate 111,096, forward strand.
AATTTTATTTTTAACTTTTTAGTCCATATTGCTACAGAAGACTAAAAAAAGATTACGGGCGAAAAACTCTTCAATTCATTCATTCTCATGGAATGTTTTTTTTTCGAAATTATGGTGAATGAGATGCATGCTGCATTTTGGTGAATCTGCGCGTTCGCCATATCTTTGAAATGCAAATTATTCATTCTGACGATCTTGGTGAGAATACCAGGTCATATCTATTGAATTATTGTATTGTAATCGGTTCTTAATACGTGTGCAAAATTTCAATTAATTCGGACGTCTGAAAGTGGGTGGAAATTAATTTCAAAGATTTCAGTACCTACATTTATACATACATACAGGTGGAGCTAATAAAGCGTGTGTAATGTATAAAAAGGTAATCAGGATCATACCTAATGCAAGCTATATTGAACACTAAAATTTGGAAAACCCTCCAGTCTCACACATTCAAATCCACACTGAAAAATACCGATTTTACCATTGCTTCTACTCAGTAGAGGAATATTTGAAAACTCAATTTGCCTCACTATGGCTTTTCTCGCCACAATTGAACTATATGATTTTCATTATGTATTTTTACACTTAAGTGATTAATTCATGATTATTTGATTGTTTTAATTTATGTGCGTTCTTGATTTCATTGAGGCTAACTACCTCTATGACAGTAACAATGTTCTATATTATTTTATTAATTTTGACAAGTATCTGACCTGCTACAAACACTTGTAACGTGGTTGATAAATCTATTAATCTATTTGAAATCAGGACACACACATCTATTAGTGCTGAAATTTCTACAGATTATGTTGCAGGAAAAAATCATTTTCAAATGGGAAAGCCTATGGGTATAACAGAAGATTGTCCCCATTCCAATCAGCACTAGCAAATGCATTTTCGCTAACCCTATTTTTTAATGGGGAAAAATATATTTTCATTTCCAAACGTCATAAATGCATGACATTTATGACGGGTTTCAACATTGAATTTGACGTTTTCTATACTGTCAAATTCAATCGTCATTGATATGAATATATATTTCATAATTTTACTTCAGATCTGCAGTTACTATGTTTGGGAAAAAAATAGCATATGCTATCGATATAAAAGTGAGAGACATTCCCCATAGGTTTTCTCCCAATTTATATGCTTATCACACAAAAGGTAATTTCAACTCTTAACAAATTAATACCAAATACAGAAATTGTTTTCCTAGAGGAAAGTTGTATATGTATGTTTGAATTCACGCTATGAGTATTGAATTACGTTAAGAAGTACCTCATGAAGAAGTATTTTCACTTCCTGCACTGTAAACGTGTTGTTTTTATGTGCTCTTTCTTTTTGTGCCCAGATACGTTCTATCGGCTTGAGCTTACAATGTGCTCAGTCCATTCTTTCTTTCGCATACCTAAGATGTTGACTGGCGGGGTATCGTACATGATGACAACAGAGCCAGACTCAACTATGCCTAATGTACACTCAAACCATATCATAATTCTATGTGAAGATTAATAGTAGATTATACCACGAGTCAATAATGATAGCTATTATTCTCGAGGAATATTTATGAACCTAGCCGCGTCAGCGGCGAGGGATTAACATTCCGAGAGAATAATAGCCACTATTGCGAGTAGTATACTCTACTTTATTTACGACTAATTTATTTATTTCAGATTTTTAATGAACAACTTTATTTGTCAATAACATCAAAATTAGTAATAGTACAATTAATAAACTGAATTAATTATCATTACCTTTGGAAGAGTTTTCAACACGAATATTTGAAATTTCGGTTGCTGTAAAGGAAGAAGATGCTTCATTACTATTTATCTGTTTAGCAAAAGTATCTGCTGTAATTGTTTTGTTTCTCATAGACTGATCAATGTATCCGTCAGCAACTTGTGTAGATTTACAGCCCCCATGACGCTTTAACCCAGTTATATCGCCTTCTCCATCAATAAACAGAGTGGCAGATGATCTGCGATAACAATGGCCGGTACAACTTTGAGGATTTGGCAGGTTTGAATATTTGGTAATTTGTCTACCAATGTCTGCAAATTTGTTTTTTCCTATACTTTGTATTGTACATTTGAATTTTTGATAATTTAGAAAGAATGAATTGATTTTTACATTTGGCGATTGATGTACTTCTTTAAAATATTGGAAAACGTACTGTTTATGGTGAATTTTCGTACAGTTTTGGTTTTAGCCATGGGTATTGTTATTAATAACCCTGGAAATCCTTCACGTCTTCTATATTCATTTTATAAAGCTCGTTTGAGCGGTATGCGCCCATAATTCCAATAATTAATATAACCTGAAGCAAATAGGAATATGAATTTTTGAATAGATCAGATTAAATATGTATGCAAAAAAAAAATTCAATCAGGAGCTTTGTCAATAAATTTCCTAATTTGTTCCGGGGTCAGAGTGGAAGAGAGTGGAATCCTTCAGATTTTATTTTCAAAAACGCTCGTAGTTTATCATATTTTTCCAGATCAACGTCATGGTTTATTCTCAACATAGATTTAATCATTGAATAGAATGACCATAATGAAGATGGTTTATATTTTGCACTTGATTCAGCGAAATAGGCCAGCAGAACATTTTTGGAAAATAAGTTTGCGTTGTTTCGAAGACGCCATTTGTTGAATGTCATGTACGTTTTATTGTAAATGGATTTAGGTGTTCCCGGTATTAAGGTAGATGTTGTCGCTGCAGCTAGTTGTACAATTTATGGAGGTATACAAGTAAAATATTCTTCATTTTCATCCATCTCAATACACAAACACTACGCGTTGGACGCTGACACTTTTGAGTTTGTTTATATTGTTTCCATGGTATTATTTAATTTGAGAAATTTTGTGAGTGGCCTGTAAGAGGGAATAAGGACTATTAATCCCTCGTCATTATTCCCTAAGGGAATAATATATGGCATTATACTGCAAAAACCACAAGTATAATACTTACATTATATATTATTCGTATATAAAAATTATTTTTTGAGAGTGATTTGTTGTGAGGCAGAGGCACTTCAATCAATCCAATTCAAATTGACCACCTGTATACCGTTTTCGGAGTTTTTGCCCCTCATCAGTAGTAGGTCATGCGGACAATAACTAATGCTTTACTTGTCCCTCTTTATTTGACTTTTAAATTGATAAGATCTAGGAGTTCTGGGCAATAAAGTTTCCCTGATAATAATTTAAAAAGAAACGTTAAGTTACTTTGAATATGTCTGTTTGTCAATGTACTTCAATTTTATTCTAAACAAATGAATCTGTAGTTATAATGGCCCACTTGAAATCCATTTTTGTAGACAGCATAGGCAAAATATATTTTAAACTCTTTCAAAAAATCCTTTATAATAGGGACACCACACAATAGATGCATATTCTAGGTGTAACCTTATCAAAAAGCAAAAAAATTCCATAGTGTTATCTGAGAAGTCCTTTACTGATTCCACATATTATATACAGGGAGGACGTAAAAAGTCTTTCCCCCCCTTAACTTTTGAACGGAACAAGCTGTCGAGGTCGGGTAAAATTCAGGTAAAAAGGTACCACTTTTACCACTTTTTGGCATAAAAATGATTGTGGTCACTTGAAGGCCTTCCGATTCTCTATCCAACACCGCTTCGTTTGTGGAAATCGGCCAAGCCGTTTCAAACTGACAAGCGTTTGAAATTTGCTTCAAATATTTTACAAATAAATTAAAAACCTAAATAACTTTTAATTGCAACAGAATTTTAAGTAACAATTGCAACTATTTCAATAAGTGCTCGAAATGTTCACCGTTCACGTCTTGAAAGAAAAAAAGTCGGTTGTGAAATTCATTCCGAACGTTATTAAATGTTTCCGGGGTAATACTGTAACACACATCTGTTATTCGGTCCATAAGTTCCTGGAGTGACTGTGGCTGCGTGACGTACACCTTAGATTTCATGTACCCCACAGAAAAAAGTCCATAGGTGTCATATCAGGTGACCTAGCTGGCCATTCAATGGGGCCACGTCGCCCTATCCACCGTACCGGAAAATTCTCGTTAAGCCACTCTCAGACAGGTCTGTAGTAGTGAGGGGGTGCACCATCTTGTTGAAAGGTAACATCCATGGTAAATTCATTTGGGTTTGCCCCAACTACTTCTTGAATACTGTGATGGATCTGATTTTGAAGCATATTTAAATACAGATGCCCAGTTAAATTTTCTGGCATAAATATTGGACCTATGATATGGTCACCCAAAATACCAGCCCATACGTTGATCTTCTCTGGAGTTTGAGTATGACCCTCTCGAAAAACGTGCGGATTTACGTCTGACCAATAACACACATTCTGTCTATTTACTGTTCCATTTAGATAAAACGTACTTTCATCACTAAAACAAATAGAGTTAATGTAACCGGGATTTTGGGTTATGCGGTCAGACATGACCTCACAAAACTGCAGTCTTCTATCCGGGTCGTCTTCTGTTAATTGATGCAAAAATTATATGGGTGAAATTTGTGTTTTTTAAGATATTTTTTCACAGTGGTCGTAGATACGTCACAAGCCGTGGCTACCGTTTTCGTTGTTTGTTGCGGATTATTAACAACAGCTGCCAGAACGTCGATTTGCTGTTCTTCTGAAATTGATTTTCTTCCAGATCCTTTTTCCCTCGTACGCAACCAGTCCTTAGAAATTTACTAACCAATTCCCTTAAGTAGGTACGAGATATTGGATTATTTGGGAAGCGCTCATTAAATATTCTTTCTGCTTCATGGTAATTACGCCTAGCTTCAGCGTAAATTAAAATTGCTTCGGTTTTTTCTTCCAAAGGACGAGAACGAGGCATTTGAAATTTATAAAGAAATGCTGAAACCTATGACAACTGCCAAAAGTATCGATATGATTAACGTCACTATTAGACTGAGATTGCAATGAAATGCTATTTGTAGTCTCCAGCAAAATAACTAGGGTATAAAAAAATTAAACAAATAGCACATTTTGAAGTACAAATAATATGCGAACTTTTTTACCACAAAAAAACTACTTTTCTGCTGCAATTAATAGTTAAACTAATTTATTTGTGAAATATTTGAAGCAAATTTCAAATGCTTGTCAGTTTGAAACGGCTTGGCCGATTTTCACAAACGAAGCGGTGTTGGATAGAGAATCGGAAGGCCTTCAAAACCAGGAGCCACGTGACCCCCCTTTACATTAAAAAAAAAAAGTTGATGGTGCCATCTTGACACTAGACCACGTGACCACAATCATTTTTATGCCAAAAAGTGGTACCTTTTTACCTGAATTTTACCCGACCTCGACAGCTTGTTCCGTTCAAAAGTTAAGGGGGAGCATTTTACGTCCTCTCTCTCTCTCTCTCTCTCTCTCTCTCTATATATATATATATATATATATATATATATATATATATATATATATATAACCCAATAGTTTTAGTGTTTTGAATGTTATTTTGGTAATGTGAGTGGAAAACAACACTTTTTTATCAAATATATCGCCGATATCCTTAACTTCATCAACTTGTTTTAAAGGTCATAAGTTTATACAATACAATGGGAAATTGGCTTTCGGTGAATTTGCTCGAATTTTTTATATATTGCAGAACTCGTCATGCTGATCAAATGTCTCCATTGCACCACCGCTCTAAATTCAACAGTTTAGATTATATAGAGTGCTAAAGATAACTTTTCCAAAATTTCAAATGGCCATTGTGGAGAGACTTTTTCGAATATATAAACCAAATCGAGTATGCATCGATTGTTAATACGACCGAATTGAATATACACTATAGAGTGAGTGAGTCCAAAGATAGCAAGTTTTTCAGTAATTTCCAAAAAATTGAGTGGTGGAATTTCATTCGTTTTCAGATATTTTGTAGAATACCAATTGCGATTGACGATATTAGCATCTCCTGAATTAAACTGACATATCTTTTATGTATTGCTCATGAAACTGCACCAGTCCCGCTTATTGATATATCCAAATGCCTGAAATTACGGAAAAGTCGGTTACAAACTCAATCGTTCACGGTGAAAGTTCACTCTGGCAGATACATTAAATATACAGGGTGGATAAAAAACTAGTATCCTTTACTGATAATTTCCTTGAAGTAGTTATGATAGATATTGATGTCATTGAAGAATTTTCAGAAATACCTTCTGTTCGACACACATCTGGCGAAAGATTTTGAACAATATTATTAGTAAATAAAACTCGATCTACTACGATTAGTAGAATAACTCGAATGATATATATATATATATATATATATATATATATATATATATGAATCCTTTATTTAGCCCAAGACTAATATATAAGTACAGTAAATAAAATAAATAGAATAAAAATATAGTTACATAGAAATACATTGATAACAAACAGATAGTAATTAACACAACACTATATATACGTACATATACACAAACATAAATAAAAGTTAATAATAGGTATCATTATCGAGGTTTGCACTCACTCAACAGAAGTCTCTTCAATTTAATTTTAAATACAACAAGAAAGGATGAATTTTTTATGTCCTCAGAAAGTTCATTGAACTTATTTAGTCCTCTGAAAAAAACTGAATTTTGCGATTTTTTTGTGTTCACATTTGGAATGAATAAATTATTTCTAGTTCGGGTGTTGTAATTGTGGTGTTCTGATACGAAAGATATTTTTTCCCTCAGATATGGTGGAACACTACCTGTTCTTATTTTAAAGATGAAGATCAGTGTTTGATATAGTAACATTTTTTCTACTGGTAACCAGTCAAGCGTATTCAACATTTCATTTATGGGTGTTCGTTTAGAGCAGGATAATATTATTCTAATTGCTCGATTTTGCAATTTCTGTAATCGTTTCATTTCATTTTGTTGTAGTGAAAATAGTATGGTAGAGCAGTAGTTGAAGTGATTAAGAATTATTGTATTGTAAATAATAGTTTTTGACCATATGGAGAGAAATCTGGAGCTTCTATACAAATAGTTTATTTTAAATGATATTGTTTTTATTATATAGTTTGCATGTTCTTTGAACTTCAAATCTCTATCAATAATTACTCCTAAATATTTGTAAGTATTCACTAGTTCAATTGAACTATTGTTGATTTTTATTTCACACGTATTTTCTTTGAACTCCGTCGCGACACGGGCTAGCCGGGCCGACGACGTATCATGATTATGGCCCGCTTATGTTGTCTGTCGGCTGTTTTTAAAGTGCCTCTAGAAACCCACGCGTAACATTTTTCTGGGTATTTTGTGTATTGAATATAACATCACACGTAAAAGAATTCAATCGGTGACGATTAGCCATTTTTTCAATAATTGATATGATTTCAATGAGAACTTAACATATGCAATGATTGCAAAATGACAATTCAGTATTTGTTAAACAAATGGATATGGTTGCTATATGACATTCCAAACCAGAGCCATTCTGACCAAACTAAAGTTGCAGCTAGTCCGTCTCCTCTCCAAGTGTGGGTACTTTTTGAATGAACTTAGTGTCGGGATAATATACATGACTTAGAGTGAACATTTTATGGTATAGGCTTACAAATGGAAAGTGTGAGTCCATATTTTTTCGTAATAAAGAAAGCATGAGATTATATTAGCCACAAATGGTTCACTGCAGGCTACTAAACATGTATTCCTTTCCATATACAGGAAGTTTCAATTACCAACCAGGTCGAATAATATTTCTAATAGTTTCAATACATACTATAAAAGGTATACATACAGCGGGAGTACCCATTTCAGCAATTGAGCTGTGAATTCGAGTAACGAGTATGTTTTGCGAATTGGTAGTTTTGCTAGTCATTGGTGGGAAGTCAATTGTGGTTTATTCTAAAATTCCATATGCAACATATATCTAGAATCTAGAAATTCTCCAAAGAATATTGAAATTGATTGTTGTTACGCGAATGTGATACACTCTGTATAGGTATGAAACATGTTTTGTAATGAAATATGAGCATATTCAGTTACCTATAATATTGTTATTCAATTATTTTGTTTTTATTTTTTGATATTTTTCGAGATTCTTTTACCTTCACTCGAGTCGTTCTACTACTCGTAGTATATATACATATAATATTCCAGATAAAATTGTTCAAAATCTTTCAACAGTTAATTTGGAAATTTAAAAAATCAATATCAAACATAACTACTTCGAGGAAATTATCAGTGAAGGACACTAGTTTTTGATCCACCCTGTATATTTTATGTATCTGCAGAGTGAACTTTCACCGTGAACGATCGAGTTTGTAACCGACTTTTCCGGAATTTCAGGCATTTGGATATATCAATAAGCAGAACTGGTGCCAGTTTCATGAGAAATACATAATAGATATGTCAGTTTAATTCAGGAGATGCTAATATCATCAATCGCAATTGATATTGGTATCCTACAAAATATCTGAAAATGAATAAAACTCCACCGCTCAATTTTTTGGAAATCACTGAAAAACTTGCTATCTTTGGGCTCACCCTGTATATCATCTGTACGTGCAGGAATCATTGTTCTCTATAGTGTATTCAAATCGGTCTATGAACAATCGATGCATACTCGATTTGGTTTATATATTCGAAAAAGTCTCTTCACAATGGCCATTTGAAATTTTTGAAAAGTTATCTTTAGGACCCTATATAATCTAAACTGTTGATTTTAGAGCGGTGGTGCAATGGAGACATTTGATCAGCATCAGGAGTTCTGCAATATATAAAAAATTAGAGCAAATTCACCGAAAGCCAATTTCCCATTGATGCGTTGCGAGGTCCTTTCTTACACATTGCAACTTCCATGATTCTCCTTCAGTTTACTAGTACTCTATTTATGCAGCTTTTTTCCTTGACTTCCCTAACAAGCCTTAATACCTGCAACTAACAAATGATGTTTGTTACAATGAAAAGTGATTTCAATATTCAGTTTACGAATTTTTTTTTGTAATCATCGTTTTTTTATTTTTCTTCCATTTCTTGCAAATTCTGCATTCTCTTCAAAAGTAGTTCTGATGAAGTACCTACCACCTAATGAATCCTGTGGTTCCGATAATTAAGATTCTGTTCAATATTTGTTAAACGTGCACTGATAACATTTAGAGTCTCTTGCAGCCTCAATACTGCCTCCAACACGTTTTTGTTATTTCTGAAATCAAGCTGAAAAAGTAAAGAAAAAATGAAACAAGCTACGTCATAATAAGATGCTAAAAACCCTGGTGTATTCACTGATTCGATTTTTTTTAGAATTTTTGGGGGACAACAAATGAATGGCGTTAAATTCTGCCTAGAACTTCATTAGTAGATGGTGCGGTTAAGGAATGTTTGTGTAATGCTAAATGTCAAACTTCACCCTATGAAATTTAATTTTTCTGTCAACATTACTGCATATTTTTATGCAAAAAATTGTGAATTGATCGTTTACAAACATTATAGTTCTACGAACAAGATCCCGTTCAAAACAGTTGGCGCGAAAATGAGATGAAATCCTTGAACTTTACTAAACCATGAGTCGGAAATAATAGTGAGTGACGTCAGTTGCTAGTTCAGAAACAACACAATAAGAGCGGCAAAATAATATAATATTTTACAATAAAAATCTATTGTATCCCTAATCTATAATCCCGATATGACGCTTGTTTTAAATGCGGACACAGCACACCGGTGCCTAATTTATTTCGGCCCGTGCAATAGATCTTACGGAGCATTTGAAGCAGCCTCTATTTTAACGAAAGTAAGTAGAGTAAAAGTTCGTGGTTGAGGTTATAGCAATTGTACTGATATTTATCGACGGCGGCGCGGAGGTTACAACACTGAACGATCGAGCTAAGATGAGTCACTGACTATTATTTTCGTCTTATGGTATACAATGTTTACATCTGTCTGTCAAAAATCAGATTTTTCTTAAAGTCTACCTGGTGATTTTTCCAAAGTGATTTCTTCTCAAATGGCCTTTTTGGGATCATGGAAACTTCCACGAAGGAAGGAGAAAAGGTAGGAGACTAGACTGATGTCTCTAGATGATGAATTAACTTGAAAATTGAGGGGATTGGAAAATGTCCCCGATGACATTGTTCCATTAAACTTTCCTATACAAACTATCACCAAGCCATTCATTGCCCATGTCTGCCGGACTATCACCTCTCTAACAACCTTCTGACCTGAACAAAATCAGAGAGTTTATTGTAGATATCATAAAATCTGTTAAAGTTGAGAAATCGATAAATCCTGGTCTGCGACAGTCTAGACTGCTTCCAGCTATCTTAGAATGACTTCTCCGGAAAAGGTGAGCCCTACTTACAGAGATGATGGGAGAAAATAATAATCTAAATCAGTTTCTTTTTTATTTTTCAGTAAGTATCACCCCGCATGAGATAATCTGAGAAGGAGGGCGATCTAAACCAAGCAGTTGTTCGGAAGAATTAGGCCCACTCCCAAGATCGATAAGGCTAATGACTATTATAAGGATTATTATCACTTTTTAATAAACACATAAATTTCACAAGTAAGCGTGGACTTTTTATTCTATGAAGATATCTTGATTTTGGCTAGTGAATTCCGAACTGTCACAGAGGGTCCCATGGATCTTTGGAAGAAAATATCCACTATATTTAGAATTTTCCAATACTTTTAGTCAGAAGATTGTCATCTCATGGGAAAAAATTTGTACAAAATATATATAATATAAAAAATAAATATAAAAGTAATAATAAAAATATTTGACTTGCTAGTTACTAGATACATTACCATCATAAGTGAAAAAAATTATTACAATGGTAGTTCAGAGAAGATACAAATTAATTTATACATAAACGAGACAGTTTAGTTTGAGTTATTGTGATAAGATAATCGTGTTGTCTGCTAAAATAGTGAACACTTCTTAATTTGCCCAAAAGCTGAGAGGTTCTTTCACTCAGATAGGACTCGAAGCTTCGTCCTCTGAAGCTGTAGAGATGAAGCTTACGTAACAGTCAAAAGCTTTAGATATGTCCCAATGCACCACAGCGCTCACTTCCCTCAGACTAGAATATAGATTTTTCAGACAGCGAAAGATTGCATCTTCCGTACTTTTATTGGTTTGAAAGCTAAATTAAGTAATTGTATGTAATTTACAGCACTTCATTAAAGCATTATCCACTCCATTATAAGATTTTTATCATGAGCAAACGTCCTTTGTAATTGTGGATCCATCATGTCGAATTTCTCAAAATATTTTCCTTTTAATTATATCATCACTTATTGAAAGGATTTTCCCATCTATTGTATATTAATCATTAACAATCAACTTGTATTCCAAAATAAATGTGGACAATAATGATAATGATAAATAATGATTGTCATTGAGATAACACATCGAATGCAGTGATCACCATAAAAATATATATATAACATGTAAATGTTTCAAAGGAATCTCAGAATCAATTTTTTGACTGATTATGACAATATAGTCTCATAATATATTTAATTCTACCCAAAACATAATTATTTTATTGATCTTGCAAATACGAAAATACCCAAAGCGTTTCCTCATTCTACATTCTATTTTTAATTCATTGCAAAAAGCATAAAAACCATGAGGTTGGATTTGTTACTCAAACATTTAAATCAGTTTTTCTGATCATTTGCTGTTTCCAGAATGAAGGAGAAAAAATTGGATACCCTCAAAATAGAATAACAAGTGCCAAGACAACAACAAAAAAGTGAATTTTTTACCTGAAAATACTGTAAATTAAACAAAGGAGGATTATCCAACACTTCACATAATCTTACGGGAAATTTTGGTATTCCCTTTATTCATCAATCAAAAAGTTTTTGTGAAGTAGTGACATTCAGGCATTCATTCATGTCATTTGCTGAAAATTATACAAAACATGTAAGTTCTTTCCGGAGACACGTCTGAATATCTTGAACAGAGAAAATAATATAAAATTCATCTTCTCAAGCAAAGCGGGATTGTCCAAATTAACTGTTGATACGGCTCTGTCGAGTTGAGTCTTGTCGCTTGGTGTTAGCTACGTATTTTGCCCTATGAACACAAATTCGAAGTCAAAACGCGTTGTTCTCAAATAGTTCCGGAGGTTCAAAGATCACAGAATAACGGATCAGAGACACAAATCACAAAAACACCCTGTGTGGTCTATAATTGTAGTTTACTGAATTATGACTAGAAACGACGTCGGCGCCATCTGAAACTCTAGATAACTCCCTTTATCAAGTGAGCAGGTGTCCCCCAGTTTGTCCCAATATTTTACAGATATAAGTGAATACACCATGGTTTTTAGACATTTTACCTCATACTTGTCACATCACTAGGTCGAACTTGTCTACTGTGTTTACTATTTCCAGTGTAAATTACTTGAAATTATTCTCGATAAACAAGATATATATGACTAGCTGGTGCCTGCGACTTCGCCCGCGAAGAATTTGTATTTTTTCTGGTTTTCTTTATCTGATTTTATCTAGCTTCGAACATTAATTTGACAGTTTGTCAGATTTAATGATTCAAAAATGACGGATTTTCATACAAACTTTCATCCCCTTTTTCACCACCTCAGAGGAGATACATTTCCAAAAATCCTTCCTTAGTGCTCACCTATAGTGTCAAAGGAACCAACATGCAAATTTTCATGGTTCTAGCCCCAGGAGTTGATATGTCAGTCAGTCAGTAATTCTTTTATATATTTAGAGAAACATTGTGTTGTTACAGATTTACATTGGGAATGTGAAATAGAAAATTGTAGATAATCTAACATATTACGAATTTTAAACAATTTATGAATTATTTTTTCAAAGATGCAACGTTTTAGTTCTGAACTGAACCAGATAGGATAATTAGTTTTTTTTAGCTTGAGATGAATTAAAAGACTCATGGAGTTCACAGAAGTTTCACATAAATAGTTATTCCAGACAATAGATGCAAAATACCATAGGCTGTTGAAAAGAGTGAGCAGGGTGATGAGCACTGTTCGGAAGAAATTAATGGAAAGCATGGCATACATTGATAGAATAAATACTGCTTAAAAGATGATCTAACAGAATACTACAACTGTTTCGTATTTCACTGACCTGCAAATAACAGAAACTTTCACACAGAGACACTGCTTAGAGTTTTCTCGACAATTAACAATACTCAAGTTTCCATTTTCCCAAAATGCTTCTGGTAGATTATAGCCTCCAAAAATAATAAGTTTTTGATTTGGATTGTTTTGATAAATTTGTTCAACTTCGGAATAATGAAAACTTCTCAACTTGAATTTGGTAGGTAGCAATGTAATAAGGAGAAATATAAGGGTCTAAATATTTAGGTATTATATTTCCTGGTTTTCTGAGTATTCCTATATATGCTGCTATCTTTTCCTCAGCTGTTCAATGTGGTTGTCCCATGACAGGGTTTCTTATTAATATGTCCAAAGAACTCAATCACATCAGAATGATTCGGGGAATTATTTTTGTCAATTACGAGGGTAGGTTAATCATCAATATTTTCATTTGAGATATATACATATTCAGGTTTCTTCAAGTCTAATGTTAACTTGTGTTAATCCAACATAATTGAGACTAGCTGGAAGTCATTATCTTTTAGATCATGATCTTTATCAGAGCAGACCAGAAGTATATCATTATCATACATAAGATTTTTTATTTCTTCCCAGAGTTGTTCATCATAATCGATTGGGAGAATATCATTGTCTGTAAATCGGCTAGTTTCCCAAAATTTGAAACAATTTTGGTGCGCTTGAAATCAGTACCATTATCTATCCACAACTATAAATAAGTCTGAAGCTGAACAAAAAACACCCCATTTGTACAATTCCCTGCAATCTTCAACTTATCAACACATTCCAAAAAATTTCTTAGCGAACCATGTTTTCTGTTACTATCGCATGTAACACCCCATTTATATACTGGAAGTGATTTTGATTGAACAGAGTTTACATTGGAAGTCACTCCATCAACTGATTGTCCCCTAACAAATCTGTCACGAATGTCAACTAAATCTTCCTCTGGAGTGCTAGGTAAAATTATGTTATCTTCGCTGTAAAATCCGGTTTTTTCGGATTAATTTGGAATTCCAATTGATCCTATAATATGATTTATGCAACTTTGAGCTCGCTTGTGAAATTATTTAAACCATCTAAATTGTTTACTTATTCTTTGAGGATACTTCAATTCATAATTCAATTCCAGACTTTCATTCTGAATTGTGTTGGTTTTCTGCACCAGAAAAAAGACAAGCACACCAAAAATATCTCTCACCAAATTCTGCCCATGAATGCATTTTTTAAATATGTCAAAAGATACCGAATCTTGGTGGTGCACCATCTACATAGGGGATCATCTGTGATCCCGATGAGCTCATGTGCCTGTTCAGGTGATTATGTCCCGTTAGGAGCCCAGTCACAGTATTGATGTCCCGTCTGTTAAGTGACAGGATCTCTTTAGACATTTTTTTCGATGGCCCCTTTATGTGGAGCTTTGATTGCCTCATGCCTGGCGCATCTTGCCATGTTTTAAGGAACTGCTTTTGTAGCAGTTCCTCCATATTTGAGATTGCCAGGCTGCTGGATATTCCCAAGATGGGTTCAGGTCCGACTGGGGTCTTTCCCGATCCTATCTGGGCTAATCTGTTTGCATCCGCATTCCCGGGGACACCTGAGTGTCCCGGGCCCCATATGAGGCTGACTTTGCTTTTTTTTGATAAACTTTCTATGGCGTTTCTACACTCGGACACCAGTTTGGATACAATTCTATTTGCGCCTAACGCCATAATAGCAGCTTTGCTGTCCGAGTAGATGGGCAGTAGGCCCTCGACTTTTATTGTCGAGGTTTTCCTGGACACAGGTGAGTATAGCATATACCTGGAACACTGAGGCATATTTGCCTAAGGGAACTGAGATTTCTCGCTTTGTTCCTTCTTCGTAGACCCCATCGCCGGACATTATCCCAAATCTTGATCCATCTGTGTACCAGGTTGATCCATGGTTTGGGGGTCTGTCGGGCGCATTGTCGTTCCATTCCTCCCTTGTGGGGATGGTTGTATTGGGTCCTTTTCTAAAATCCAGAACATTCGGGGTACTGTCTCTTTCCTTTGTCATCCTTCCTTTGCCCTGTTCCAGATAGCTGAGTGTCCATGGTCTGCCTCAGTACCGATCCATTGGCTTGCGCCTTGGAGTCTCTATGCAGCACGCATGGCTTCATGCTCAATGACAAGGTGCAGAGGTGGTAATCCTAGTAGAACTTCTAGAGCTCTAGTAGGCGTCGTCCTCATGGCACCTGTTATTCCTAGACAAGCCAGTCGTTGTACTTTATCAAGTTCATTTCTGGACTTGCCCTTTGTGGTACCGGTCCACCAAATGATGGATCCGTACGTTAGTGTCGGGCGAATAATCGCCCTGTATATCCAGTGTAGGGTTTTGGGTGTCAAGCCCCACGTGTTGCCAGAGGCTCTTCTGCATGCCCAGTAGAAGCAGGTAGCCTTCTTGGTTCGATTTTCAATCTGTTCGTTCCAGGTCAGCTTGGAGTCTATGATTTTTCACGGGTGATGACCAGCTGCAGGGATTTATCCCCAGTGGCTATCTGCGAGTAGTCAGCCCTCCATTGATCGGGGTTACCGGTCCTCGGACGTTTGACTTCCCTTCTGGAGTCCACTGGGGTTGTTTCTGGAGTCCTGCCCCTTTTGGCTGCAGGATTCCTTTCATTTGTGGAAGTTCTTTCGGAAGAACCTCCTTGGTAGGCAGAAGGTCCAGCTCTTTGTGGGTCTGGGGCCTATGTTGGGGAGGCCTTTTCATCTGTTCCTTCTTCCTCCTTCCTCCTTTTTCTTGCGGCCCCACATAAGTTAGGCAAGGTGACAATACCCCATCTGACCCTTGACCCCTTGCACAGGTTCATGAAAGACGTTAACACTGACACAATGAAATGAGCAACCTGAACTGTTTTGGAAGAACTTTGCTGAGCGGGGGATCCAATGAATATATTTTATTGAAACGCTGGAATATGATTGCACAAAACATATTATTCGTGCCACTATAGGGAAAATTCACCTTGTAAGGATAGTTTACACTTGCGATTTTTCGAAAAACTGCTGACCGAGTAAACAAATATTAGAAAATGAACCTTATAATAAACAACTCAATCTCATGATTAATATACTTGAAAATTCTATGAAAAACATGACCACTCGTATTACATATGTTACAGTTCAGTTCACCATTATTCTATTTGAATGGTACTCTTTCAATATACTGTATGCACTTTATTACTCTCATGTTCTTAACTAACAATGCAAATAGAATTGAAAGATTTTGTTTATTCATGGCAATCCTCGATGGGATAGAAATGGATCAAAATCAGCTTCCTCTTATTAACAATGATATGAGGTGATTTTTCGAAAATCTTTACTGACAAGGTGTTTTTGGTGAAGCTATTTTATTGAAATGGTAGAAAATTATTGCACATAACATTTTTTGCGCGATCATAGGAAAAATACAAATCACCTCCCTCATAAGGGTAGTTCAAACTCACGATTCTTCAAAGAACTTGCTGACCGGAGGTATACAGTAGATATTTCAATGAAACTCTGGAATATGATTGCACAAAACATATTATTTGTACCACCATAGAAAAAATTCGCATTAGTCCCCTCATAAATGTGAATATCGTCATCAAGACTGACCATTGTCTGTTTAAGTTGCATTTCATCCATTTATTTTTTGAAAATTGATAAGATGGAAATTATACCGGTCAATATATATTTTATTTTCTATGCGGATTCTGACAAAATTACTTAATTGGATGTATATATTGGAATTTTTATTTTATTTTTCAAGTATATTAATAATGAGACTGAATTGTTTATTATATAGTTAATTTTCTAAAAATGTGTTTCCTCGGTCAGCAGTTTTTCGAAAATATGTTTTTTGCAATCTACATTCCACGTTTCAATGGAGTATCTTAGCTGGAAATCCCCGGTCAGCAGAGTTATTAAAAAAATCACAAGTACAAACTACCCCTAAATGGGGGTGGATTGAATTTTCCAATATGGTGGAATAAAAGCATCCCTTCGTAGATGTCAATTATTATATTAAAATAGCTTATTACATGACAAGAAGTAGAAAGTTTCGATTACACCCTGTATCAACTAATGCAATTGCTATCGCGGTCGCATAGAATTAATCTAATATACCTTACATAACATACTAAAATTTCAGTAAATTCTATCGATGCCTAGAAACCCCCTTATATATGTGCCTAGTCCTTTACAGGTTTTAATTCTGAAAATGAGTTGGCGAAATTCACCTATTGCCCCCAAATTTCCTTTCGGTTCGTCCTTGCTGATTATTATTATTAGTAGTAGTAGGAGTATCCTATATGTCAATCCAGGTTATAAACTATCTGTGTGCCAAATTTCATCCAAATCTATTTAGCCGTTTTTGCGTGATTGAGTAACAAACATACAGACATTCACATTTATATTTTAATATTAGTAGGATGAATCCAGGAAACTATTTTTTTTCCTGTCAAAACTTGCATTATAAAATTTGAGGCAAAGGGTACTGTATAAACTATAAACTAGGTAATTCCTATATTTCGAATTCATTTTGGAATCATATTCTTACCGTAACACTATTCGACGTCAGGACAATCTCTCATGCATTTTTCCAGTTTACTTGTTCTCTCCCTTTCTGTTTTTCGGCCCATAATTTTGTTCAACCGTATCACTCACAACACCAAGAATAACACTTCACAACTCTAACTCTAATCGCCAGACTCAAATGAAAAATAATTTGTGATTTGTGGAGACGCCCCTGAAATCAGATTCAAATTAAACTAATAGAGTAGAGTAGATTAGGCCGTAAACAAAGACAGCGACCAATATTGTTCTTGAAACTAGGTTGGGTAGTAATGATGACAATGTGCGCTGTTTCATTTGTATCGAAGAACGTTTGAATTCTACAAACCTATAAAGGTGGCAGCATGAATCGGATGAACATTTTCCAATGTTGAAAAACGTGCCATTCAAAAACAGAAATTATTTCATGAAAATTGTTATTTTTTGGTTAATCAGGTGGTATATATGAATACCCGAAAGTCATTATTTTTTCGATTATGTAGGTTCATTCCTATTTTTTTAATGTAGAAGAAAATCATTGGAATTCCGGAATTACAACAAATGAGATTTTTTTTTTGTGATAGACGGTTTTTATTGAAAAAATTTCTGGAATATGAGAAACGATTTCCAGTTTTACCAAGGTGGTGAATGCTCTTAATATCCAGAAACTTCTTCTGTTCATACAA
This sequence comes from Gonioctena quinquepunctata, assembly GCA_018342105.1. Lineage (NCBI taxonomy): Eukaryota > Metazoa > Arthropoda > Insecta > Coleoptera > Chrysomelidae > Gonioctena > Gonioctena quinquepunctata. The sequence continues at coordinate 129,388 of JAFIRS010002975.1, forward strand.
TAGTACTCATAATTATTTGTTTATAAACAAAAATCCTTAATAATTTTTATTGTGCATAGTTATTATAACCCAAAATCATGTTGAGAAGAAAGAGCCATTTTTGTCAAAACTTTTGATTAACTTCTGATTGACAATTTATTTTTCAGGAGGAAATAGTGCTGAATGTGCTAGTATTGATATAGATGATGGTTCGGGAATGAGAACTAGTAAATCAGATACCAGCCTCACTGATTCCTTTGTTATGATCTCAGATGCAAAAAAAAAGACAACTCATCCAATGAACTCTCTTAGGCCAGGTAAATATGTGTAATGTAATTTTATCAGTTACCCTCTTTAGAACATATAACAAAAAATTCAATACAATACTAAAAATGTATTGAATTTTGCCAAACTGTTTACTCGTTCACTGAGGGGTTTGCAACAAAAACTATTTGGATATGTTGTTGCTTCTTATGAACTCTGTTTCTAGTTGAATGTAAGGTATTGATTTCTCAAAGATCCTAGGTATGTTTGGTTTTTCTATATCTGAATGTTCGCTTCACTCTATTTGTATGGTGAGAAATTTTGTTTCGTTAAAAAGTTCTGGTAAAAAATGGAATAGGGGTTGCATGTTTCACCCCTTTAAAAGATCACAACAAAATAAAAATAAAATTCATAGGTAGCCTTTTTATTGGTAGAACATGCCCACAAAATGCCATTTCTTCTACACTTCAGCAATTTCAAGATTTTCTTATTTTTGTTTACATGAAAGACTTCTCCCGACAAGGAATCACCCTCTGAAAACTGTCGCACTTATTTGGTATATATATATTTTTTTTCTTTAGTTTCTTGACCACATATATATTTTCTTCAAATTCTCGGAATAAAGGCCTGATTCAGTCAATTTATATAATTTCTCTTGACTACGTTTCGACATGGTATTTGTTATCATCAGGTTAGTGCAAAATTATTTTATTTGAATTCTGCGTTCGCATCGTACAAACGTTATTGTTTTTATCATGCAAACACGTTTACCTTACAAAACTCATGGTGTAAATAATCAATCGCAAGCCTCAAGAGCAAACAGAAATGCAAAATCCGCTACAAAAACTGCTCGATATGACCCCCGTCTCTCTCAATACATTTTCTTGGTCGGCGCAAACACCCTCTCTGCACTTGAAATAGCATGCCAGGGTCGTTTCGTATGGCTTCACAATGTAATGTAATTCTATTCAACAAGGCATCTCTGGTGTGAATAGGTGTAGCGTAAACAATGGATTCAAATCCGGAGACCGTGGTGGCCATGAATATGGCCCACCTCTACCAATCCATCTATTGGGGAAAATCTGGTTCAGATGGTCCCGCACAATCAAACTAAAATGAGGAGGAGCGCCATCATGCATAAACCACATATAATAATAATAATAATAATATCGTCTTTATTGTTTGAAAATAAAAGGGAAAAAACTTTTTTGAAGGTTGGCGACATTCGGCTACAGCCGTTCTTCCATCAAAAAAAAAAAAAAAAAAAAGATTTATACATATACTGGTGACAGTTATAAGATTCCGTTAAAATTTGCGATAGAGTTTTAATAATAATAATAATAATAATTGAGGTGGAAAAGGAAGAGATAAGAACAATACTCAATCTCCCCACTACTTGCAAATACAGCGCAATGCCGCGACAGTATAAATACACTAAATGCCTCCTTGTACACAAAACATAATTTTCACATATTTATTATAATTGGGCTACTAATTGTCTATTTGAAAGAATCCAGGACTTGATATGCTTCCTAAAGTTATGCCGGTTTTGAAGCGACTTAATGTGCGCAGGAATAATATTGAAAATTTTCACTGCATTGTATAAAAAACTCCGCTTAAATCGTGTGGAAGTGTGCCTAGGGATACAATAGAGGTCTCTAGCTCTTGTCAGACAGTTGTGATAGTCGCCAAGTTTCATAAGTTTGTCTAAGAGGTAGGCCGGTGTTTTGAAATGATTGATTTGATATACGAGTCCAGCTGGTCTGCTAAAAAACCTCTCTTCTAAATTCAAAATTTTCATATTGTCATAGGTTGAGGAAACATGGTCATATTTTCTCATTCCACATGAGTATCTCGTACAAGAATTTTGTATCTTTTGTAAAGTGTATTTATCCCTTGCTAGAAGGGAGGGCCAGTATATTTCGGAACAATACGCCAAACGAGACATAATCAAAGACTCGCATAATATTAGCTTAATGTTATTTGTGAGATAAAGTCTATTCATATATAATAATTTTAGAGTAGAATAGCTATGTTTTACCAGTTGTGACATATGCGTATCGAATTTCAATGTCGTATCCAGATGAAGACCGAGAGTTTTACATTGTTTCACAATGGTCAGTGTTTTCCCATTCAAAATTATTTCGAAATTTGGGTTGTTGGATATTTCATCAGTGTTTTGACCAAATAATATTAGTTGGGTTTTTGATTCATTCAGCAATAGCTTATGTGATTTCGACACTGAGGCAATAGTTTCAAGGTCTTCGTTGATACTAACACTTGCGAGAAAACTTTCAGATGTTGAGAATGAAAAATACAATTGCGTGTCGTCAGCGTATTGATGAGTTTGACAATAGTTTAAAAAGGAAGCAAAATCCGCAGAATACGCTGAAAATAATAATGGTCCCAGAATGCTTCCCTGTGGAATCCCCCTAGAAATATTTTCAAAGTTAGACATTTTTTCCCCCATCACCACTCTCTGTTTTCTCCCACTCAAGTAATTTTTAAAGAAACATATTGATTTATCATCTAAACCGAAATATTTAAGTTTTTTCAATAATATACTGTGGTCCAACGTGTCAAATGCCTTGCTAAATCGAGTAGTATTAAACTTGTAATTTTTTTATTGTCTATAGATGTAAAAATGTCATCTGTTACTTTGAGCAACGCCGTGGTGGTACTATGTTTTTTTCTGAATCCTGACTGTGTTGCTGGCAATATTTTATTTTGCGTAAAATATAATGATAATTGGTCAGATACTAATCTTTCAATTATTTTTGAGATAGTGGGTAAAATACTAATCGGTCGAAATTGTGATATATCATTCGGGTTTTCAATTTTTGGAATGGGTATGACATTGGCATATTTCCAAGATTTCGGAAAAGTGCCATTTGAAAAGCAAGTATTAATTATATGAACTAAGAACGGAGTTAATGTAGGAAACACAATTTCTAGCATTTTTAGATTGATATCATCCGATCCCTTAGCCTGTGTTTTGATTCTACGAAGAGTTTGTTCCACCTCATCATTTGTAACTGGGTTTAAAGAAAAAGTTTCACCTTTCAACTCTGAATATAGTCCATCATATTTACTCAAAATATTGTTATCTGTTGGATGTAAATCTGGAACAGAGTTCAAAAAATGATCATTGAAGGCGCTAGGATCTATATCAATATCGCAGCCATGGGATTTTTTCAAAATGTTTGAAGACTTCAGGGATTTCTAAAAAAGTTTGGGGTCCGACTTAAATTTATGCTGCAAAAATGCTTTTTTCTCAGCTTCAATGCATCGATTCGCAAAATTTCTCAAGTCTTTGTACTCGTTGAAGGATTCAACTGTGTTTAAATATCTCTTCGGGTTTGCAATGGAACATGTTCCAAAAGTCCATTCAAATCGTTTTGAATGAACTCCAAATAACGTTCTCCATTCAATCGGTCATGTAGAACGAATGGTCCTATAAGATGGTTTACTATGATACCAGCGTTGAATTTCCATTGGAGTTTGGTTTGCAATATCCCATGGGGATTTTCTTCGGCCCATATGTGGAGATTATGAGAGTTGATTACTCCATCTCTACTGAAACCTGCTTCATCAGTGAATAAAACTCGAGTAATGAAAGTCATATCCTCTCTTTGCTTATCCAGGAACCAATTGGCATATTCTAGTCGTGCTGGAAAATCTTCAGGTGTCATGGCATGTACCTTCTGGATGTGATATGGGTGGAGCAGTTCTTCCCTAATTATTCTATGAATAGTGGACTTGGATGTATGGAACTGTTCTGATAGGTTTCTGATGCTCATTAAAGGATCATCAGCGACAGCTTCCAAAATATTTTCCTCCAATACAACGATACGCACAGCCCTAGGAGCGCCATCACCACCTCGTGTTGGCAAAACTGAACCTACAATAATATCGAAATAAAACAACAGGCTCCAATTAATTATCCATTAGACATACCTGTCTCCCTCAAGCTGCGATCAACATGCTCGAACGTTTCTCTTGCGGGTAACGTTCGATTGGGAAAATGCTCGGCATACAGACGACGGGCTTCTGCAGCATTACCAAATGCTCGTCCATACAATGCATGCATATCTGCATATTCGTTAAATGTAAACTGTTCGGCCATATCAAAACACTTCAAACTGTCCTATTGACAATACAATGACAACAAAACAAAATCGCAATCCAGTTGTAATTTTTTATCCACACTAATTTTATTTTTTTCTACAAGGTGTTTTTGTCAACATCTGTGGAAGAAATGGAACATAAATTTATTCACCGGATATTTTTCACCTATTCATGTGCAGCCGTTTTTGTAGTTTATTCGTTTGCTTTTTATTAGTTATGTCTTCCGATGTGCGTTTTTTCAGCTAAATTTATCTTCGGGTTAAAGATTTTTTCCCATGAAATCATACTTATCAGTGAAACTCCTCAACATTTAAGCTGTGAATACGAATTTGCAACATCCAAATGTTGAGTATCATGAGATTCAGACATAACTTGATATTTCATTTGAAAAAATATCTACATTGTGAATGAAACTTTCAACTAGGTACTGTACTTTTTGTTTACGACTTTATTTTGCATTATCCCTGTTATAAATGTTGTTGAATTAACGTTAGCATTAGTATTTCTACTGTGAAAATTTTTCATTTCAAATAATGGTGGACGATCGGGTTTGATGTTGTCGAGTAAAACTGCATTTTTATTAAGAATCGTTGCTCCGATCGACTTTCCACACAAGTACTTTTATTCAGAAATTTGTCTACGTAACCTTATTTTGTTGAAAACTATTGAAAAATGATCTTTCATTTCAAAGTTTTGGGGTGTGGACCATTCCTGACTTTGTGCAAAACAACCGACTCCTGCATGAAAGCTCATCGAAGGAATTCATTTGTTTAGTCAATCACCAAAATTTAGAGGATTTTGAATATTCACTTTGAAAGTTATCAAAGAAAAACATTTTTGATTTTGTAACTTTGAGGGCACGTAACTTGGTAACAAAGGCTTTTAGGAACAAAAGTTATATGAAGTACTGATGATATAGCGACCCCATCTATACATTTCCGAGAGGAAAAGAGGAAGTCCAGGGACACTTTGTATAGAATTTATATCACAATAAATATTGTGAAATATCCATGAAAAATTCCTATAGTGAATATTTGCATTTTCATTCTGATATTTGAATAAAAAACTTTCTCAATCAAGATTGGATAAAAAGTTTCAAATATCTGAATCAAAATGTAAATCAGATTTTTTCAAGTTGAAAGTTAGGGATTTCGCACGATAGTTGTTTTCTGTTAGATATTACAAAAAGTAACTTCAATTTTTCATTGTAGATTTTTTCTAATTTTTTTTTCCATTTTTCAATTGAGAATAATGTTTTTTTCAACACGAAAAACCTACTGAGAGGTTATCCTGAACGATGAAAGATATAGTTTATAAAGTTTATCTTTCAGTCATTTACTCTTTTGTGATACATATTTGCGAGCATATTTGTATAAATCGCAGGGAAGTTGAGGCAGCATAATCTCTGAGAGCTGGTGGGAGAAATTCCCATCAGGATACTCAAACTTAGTAAATCCATTTTGTATCGTTTTTTTTTCAAGTAATACCTAAAAAATGTAGAAAGGTGCATTCAATTTATATTTCTAGTGCTTTAATGGTTTTGTAGATAACCTTATTCCATACTTCAGACAAAAGTTCCACCAACTGAGCTACTTTTCACTATTCAGGATTTAAATAATAACTGCTGTTCTTCATGTTAGTCTGAACAAATTAGTAATTGGTAACATTTTTCTAGTTACTCATGATTATTTTTCATAGTTAGTACAAAGAAAATATACCTGATAGCCATTTCACGTTATTCATGACCTAAGTTGGTAGACCTCTTGAGCACATAATTAAATTATATATTATACAAGGGATTGAACTACACACGTGTATGTTGCTGCAGCAAAAGTATTAAAATCATAACACTTTGCATTAATATAACTGCAAGAGAGGAAGAATATTGAAACAAGTGATGAACTAATATGAAGTTTATTAAACATCTCATCTTGAAGCTAGAGCTATCAATAATGTATCTCAAAACAAAATCATAAAAAAACTGAAAAAATTTACATATTGGCAGACTTGAAAGTAAATGGTAAAGCATAATATTCGGGATATTAATTCAAATATACATTTCACTGCCCTTTGGATATTCCACAGGGTGTTGGTTGAAAATTAGAAATTAAGTTTTTCTCAATAACTTGTCAACAATTGCTACATTATTTCTATTAAAATTTGGTAGAGATTCCCTCTTGAAAATTTCAATTCTTTAAAACTTAATCAATCCACAAAATTGTCGAGCTCTTGTATGAATATCTCTATAACAAAATACATTTCTTTCGCATCATTACCTGACCTTGGTGCACTCACAATTGAAAACTCACTTATTCCAGAGGCTAAACAAATTAAATACCTAGGAATCATAATCGATCAACATTTAAAATGGGATCTACAAATTTAAAATGAAGTCAATAAAATTAGAGGATTTTTATGGAGATTCAAATATTTAAAAAGCTTTCTCGACACCCAACACTATACTTTTCTTTAATTCAGTCTCAAATCAGCTATGGCATACTAGGATGGGGAGGTGTATACGATACATACTACAACAACTTGGATATAATTCAAAAATGGATTCTGAAAATTGTATACAATAAAAACCGTGGATATTCCAGTGATATGATCTTCCAGACCAGTAGAGTCTTAGATGTCTTAAAAAATTACTCATTCGTATGGAACTAGGAATATGCCAAAAAACTATTATCTACCAAGAAGAAACAAATCTATGGGTTGTATCTGACACCGAGAATCTACAATATTATACCAGTTCGAAAAGGCAAAACCCAAACCACTTTTAAACGTTGCCTAAGGGACTGGCTAAATAGCCAAACAAGAAAAACAATTCATGACTTGATAAACCAGAGGTAAATACTGAAAAATCCAGATTTGTTTTTCATAACACTATCAAGAATATACTCGACTTTCGATTATGGATTTTCTTAATTTATTAATTTATTATATTAATATTACATTCTAAATGGATTTTCTTAATTTATTAATTTATTACATTCTACATTACATCTCATTACATTACATTATAAATTACATTACATATTTATATTGTAATCTAAACTACATCTCGCCACGCACAAGGGATATTTTTGTTAATATTCCTTCTCGTTTATTAGAATTACTAGTCTTTTTGCATACCAATTTATAATCTATTCTATTGTACTTATACATATAAACCATAAGAAGATATATATTGTAACGTAAATAAACTTAACTTGGTTTTAATAATTTATTTCACACTTAATCTACAACTTAATTTATATTACTACGCCACTGTATAGCTCGATCGTATGGGCTCGTTCAGACTGTCCGACTCCACTTGAGGGTTGCCTATTTATCTCCGATACAGCATTCTCGATGTTTCGAATTCTGACAGTTGGCGACCGGCGTGTTCCAATTGTTTCCAATATTGACCGTTGTTTTCCGCGGCAGAGCGTCTGGATGGTTCTCGAATATCTCCGGGGATGATCTCATCGTTGTCGATGGCAACGCGTGAGGCGACAGGTCCGGCCTAGGTTCGTTACAATATATATATATATATATATATATATATATAGATTGTCAAAGATATTTATTTTATTTATTTATTTATACTGATTACAAACAGACTATGTCTAATAACATGTTGGAAAATTACAAACATACAGAAGCGAAGTATAACAATTATACAGATACAAACATATATATATATATATATATATATATATATAAACAATATTAAAACTATTAAAATATTAAAAAATAATGTACAAACATCACAAGGCACTTATACTATCCTGGTTGTATCTCAAATGGGAGAGTAGTGAGGTCTTAGAGATATTAAGGAAATCCATTTCAATATGTAGTTTATGAAGACCTAAGTGTTTCCAGATGTTTAAAATGTCAAGGCTTCTATCATAAAAGTGATAAGTGCAGTAGAAATGTCATTGTTTGTGAATGTTGTACAGAAAACCTTGCCAACTCAGCTTGCACAAAGGTAGACAACTTCAAATGTATCAACTGTATAGAGTCAAACGCTAAATATAAAACTAAATATAATACAAATCACAAGACATCAGATCCCCAATGTTCATCATACATGTATCACTTGAATATCTTGAAAAGTAAAATTGATTACACGTTTTAATGTTTCAACCTGAAGAGGATAAAATACTGAACAAATAGAGTTTTTAGAACGGATCTTGATGGCAACTTAGTTGATGAAAATTCACTCAAATAGAGAGTGGTATTAGAGGATAAAATTTTGAATCAACAAAAATTTCGACCAACTTCTCATTTTAATTGAACAATATGAGCTACAATACTGTGATATAATTATCTTAAGCGAGTGTTTTCAAATTGTGACAACCTTCCTATACAATATTCCTGGCTATTTAATACCTTCTATAATAATGCAGATCTCAACAAAAATTATGGAGTGATGATTTTTTACAAAAAAGCAACTTGATGTAGAAGTAAGTCAAATCAAATCAACGTCTAGCCAAACAACGGTCAGTAGAATTACTTTTATAAAAGAAGATATTTCTTTTGGTATCACAGCTGTATATAAGCCTCCTCCAACCGAAGAAAATTTATTCAATTCGGTTTATTAACAATTTTGAAAGCCACTTGAATAAGAACATTGAAATTTTCACAGGGGACATAAATATTAATATTAGAGAGAATACTAATAATCACGTTAATGAATACCTATCTTTAATGGGACGGCATGGATTCGCTCCCTACATAACATCCCCTACTCGTCTGTTAGCATGTCTCGATCACATCTTTGTTAGACAAAAATTAAAAATAAATACACTGAAATTAAAATATTTTAGATTAGATACTGATGTGACTGATCATCTGCCAGTAATGATTAATATAAGCAGAAATAATCCAAGTTACCAAAATAATGAACCAAACTCATATGAATACATAAGCTATAACAAACTAAAACAAAAATTTCAAAAACAAGTTGGCAAGAAGTTATCCAATGTAACTGCGTTCACTTAGCTACAGAAAACTTTATTAAAAGCTTCAAGTAAATCATAAAATCATGTACAACAAAACGCATGATGAAAAATGGCAAACACAAGAAAATTAAAGATTGGATTTCAGATGGTCTGATTACTTCCATAAAGCACAAAGACAAACTTAAGAGACAACTTATGAAAAATCATAGTCCAGAATTAGAAGCAGAATATAAACATTATCGTAACTATGTCAATAAATTAATAAAAATCCAAAAATTCAAACATTATAAACAGAAAATAGATGACAACAAAAAAAATATAAAAAAAATGTATAAAATAATGACAGACACTACAAATGAAAAGATTCAAAAAAAAAAAAAACATCTCTCAATATAACAGATAAAAATGGTTATGAGGTCATTAATAATATCGAAATAGCCAATTTCTGTAATGATTACTTCATTAATATAGGCACTGAAATGGAGAAAACTATTTATTATGCACGAAACCCGTATCCCATAAATACATACTCAAATTCATCAATGTTTTTAAAACCAGTGAATGAAAATTAAGTGATTGAACAAATCAACAATTTAAAAAATAACTCTGCCCCGGGCAAAGACAGAATTAAAACTGTAATCATCAAGTTCACCCATCTTCACATTGCAAAACCTCTAACTCACATTATCAATCTTATGTTCACCTCTGGGCAAATCCCATCCTACTTCAAACAATCCATAGTAACACCAATACATAAGTCCGGACAAGAGAACAAAATTGAAAATTATCGTCCAATAAGCCTAATAAATAACTTTGACAAAATATTTGAAAAATTTCTAAAAACCAGATTAAACAACTTTTTGAAATCTAATAACTTATTATTTGAAAATCAATTTTGTTTCACAGAACAAAAAAGCACTACAGATGCAATATACAGTCTAACATCAGAAATAACACATAATCTCAACAACAACAGTAAAGCAATAGTAGTTTTTATAGACCTGGCGAAGGCATTCGATACAATACCCCATGAAAAACTTACAGATGTATTTAACCACTCTGGTGTCAGAAGTACTGTATTGGAAATTTTCAAAAATTACCTTTCAAATAGAGATCATTATGTAAGAATTAATGAAAGCATCAGTTTACCCCAAAAAATCAAGATCGGAGTTCCACAAGGTACAATCCTGGGATCAATCCTTTTCATAACATATATAAACTCCCTACTTAACATAAATATTGAAGGAAAAATACTATCTTACGCAGATGATACAGCTGTCATATTCACGGGAGAAAACTGGAAGAAGTCGGAAAACATGTAAAAGAAGGTATGAAGAAGATTAAAAACTGGCTACAAACCATCTAACTATCATTGAACGTAACTAAAACAAATTACATAGCTTTCTCATTAACAAATGCTAACAGATCTACTTTCTTCTACTAATAAAATATTAGTAGAAGAAAACACAAATTTTGAAATAACATCAGTATCAAAAACAAAATATCTAGTTGTGATAATTGATCGAAATCTTAAATGTTCAGACCACATAAACTATCTTAATAAAATTCGGAAATTAATTAGAAAGTTCTACATTTTACGAGAGTTTTTGAGCACTAAATTGTTAATAACTGTATTACATCTTGAAAATAATTTTCAACAAAAATAGATTGTATGCTACCAGTCTATTATACAACGAGAGTATCTGTGATATGAGTTGCCTATATATCCATTTATAATGTTCTTATTTTTATAAATCACAGAATTTAAAAAATTTCATTAATTATCAGTATTCTACCAGATCGAACACCAAAAAACTATTGAAAATTCCACAAAGCAATACAACCTTTAACCTGAAATTCATTGACAGAGAGAGAGAGAGAGAGAGAGAGAGAGAGAGAGAGAGAGAGAAATATACTTTATTGTCTAAAAATAACTTTCTTATTGACAAAGCTTGTTAAAAAAAATATAGTTTGTATAATTTAAACAACAGAAAAAAAAGCACAAGTACAGGAATCACATAATTTGAACATAAGTTCACATGTCATAGAATACAAATATAAGATATTATCGGATAAGATAAGTTTCAACATATCGGTGTGTAATTGTTAACAATATAAAAGTAATAATCACAGCAAGGTTTCATTGTAATATTCCTCAAGATTGTAGTACGCTTCTTTAACAATGTTTCTTTAACAATGTTTCTGAACTTTTTATAGCTTTTTTCCTTTCTGATTTCGTATGGTAAATGGTTATACAACTTTTCCAAAGCTTTTGATTGTGTAAGTCATGAACTTCTTTTGCAAAAGATGTACTGCTCTGGTTTTAGAGGAGTGTGTAATGACTGGTTTAGGTCTTACATAAGTGATAGAAAACAGCTAGTAAATTCAAACGGAAAACTTTCATAGAATAAAGAATATTTTGTCAGACTTGTTTTTGGAACAGCAAGAGGTATTTTATTTTCTGTTACTTGCCTGGTTACGTAATTTGTATCTTTCGGATTTTCTACCATATTATGTTTTTTGTAAATCAGACAGACAGTTTCTAGAATGAAAATACAAGTAGCAGTGAGAATTTTTTCTCTTATAAATAATGGTCTACATGACTCACGTACTCCCACCTTGCATAAGTATCTAACTGCTCGCTTTTGCAAAACAAACACTGAATGAAAGAGTTGTTGACTGCAGAATCCCCAGAAAGCAACACCATATCTCAAGTGAGATTCTATCAGGGAATGATATACAATTTTTGTTGTGGATGAACTCAGTTCATTTGAAATGATTCGGAGTGCATAACATCCTGAAGCCAATTTTTTTGTTAATGCTGAAATATGCTGGTCAAATTTTAGTTTATTATCGATGGAGATTCCTAGGAATTTGGATTGGTTTTTATTTTCAAGAATAAGACCATTCAAGTATAAATTATCAATATCAGAACTGAACGTGAGTAGGTTTGTTTTTTTGATATTTAAGCACAAGTAATTTGTGTCACACCATTTTTTTACAACTTCCAAATCACTAGTAATTGTTTCTTTCATAAGTATACTATTTTTTCCATGCCAAAGGAGGGTGGTGTCATCCGCAAATATTGTAAAAGCTCCTCGAATCGAGAGAGTAGCTAGGTCATTTAAATATATAAGGAAAAGAATCGGACCCAGAACTGATCCTTGTGGAACGCCCCATAAGATATCCTTGGTGTGTGATAGTTTTCCGTTTGAATTTACTAGCTGTTTTCTATCACTTATGTAAGACCTAAACCAGTCATTACACACTCCTCTAAAACCATAGCAGTACATCTTTTGCAAAAGAAGTTCATGACTTACACAATCAAAAGCTTTGGAAAAGTGCAGAATACTGCAGCTAGACCTTCCCCATTGTTGAGATGTGTGTAGACATGTTCAAGAAAGGAAAAAATTGCATCATTTGTGCCTTTTGCTTTCTGAAAGCCAAATTGTGAGTTGGTTAATATTTTATATGTATAAAGGAAAGCTAATACCCTTTTTTTCATCAGTTTTTCTATGATTTTTCAGAGTGTTGAGAATATGGAAATTGGCCTAAAGTTACTAGGATCTTCTGAATTACCACCTTTGAATAGAGGGATTACAAGAGCTTTTTTTAGGCATGAAGAAAATTTTCCAAGTGCAAAGGATTCATTTATCGCCATAACTAGTGCATTCAAAGCAGAATCGGGAAGGTTATTTAAAATGTTAACTGAAATTTTGTCAATTCCCGTTGACTTTTTGTTTTTTATTTCTTGCAAGATTTCTTTTGGCTCCAATAAATTTGTATCTTTAGAAAGTTGTTGGGTATATTTACATTATTTAGATAATCCATTGGATTTGATGTAGGAACGAGGGATGAGGTTAGTTTTTTAGTAATTGTGCAGTAAAAGTTATTTAGGGGATCGGGATCTATGTTGACTTGTTGAGGAAGGGAGTTTGATTTACCTCTCAGATTATTCACTATGGCCCAGTTTTCTTTAGTTTTATTTTCAGCTTTGTTTATTCTATTCTTGTAGTGAATTTCTTTCGCAATTTGGCAATACTTGTTGAAATATGTTATTAAAAATTCATCAGAAAAATATTTTCGTATTAAGTGCAGTGATCTCAAGTTGTTAGCAGAAATTTTAATGCCTTGATGAGTAATCCACGATTTTTTATTTTTACTTTCCGTTTTTGGGAAAACATTCTTTAAAAACTCTGGTTAATAGTTCTTGAAATGCGCCTATAGAATCCCTTACATACAAAAACCTCTTCCCATGCAAATTGATCGCATTTTTGTTTAAATTTGTCAAAATTTTTGGAGCTGTAAATTCTACCAAATTTGAAGTTATTTTTTGAATTATTACATTTGACAGGAAAGTATAGAATTATAGCTTCATGGTCTGACAGTCCGGCTGGGATAACATTGCAAGTCAAGTTTTCCTCATCTAGGTTTGTGGTCTATAGTAGTGGATGAATGTTGTGAGATTCGTGTTGGTCTTTGAACTGACATTTTCAAGTTGTATGACAAAAGCAAGTGCCTGAGTAGATGTTGAAGTCTTTTCATTAAAATTTATGTTAAAGTCTCCAGCTACAATCAGCTGTGAGTTGACTGGAAGGCTTGAAAAAAGAGTCTCTAGTCTATTTAAAAAAGTCGTGACATTACACGTAGGTGGTCTGTAAATACAAATCAAATAAATATTATTTTTACTGTCATGGGTGATCGATAATTCAAATTATTTTTCAACTATGAGATATTCAAATTTATCAATATTTTTTAGTGACAGTTCCTTGAGTATATTCTGATTTGCTAGAATCATGGTTCCCCCATGCAGAGATTGAGTCCTACAATACTTTGACGCTATTACCATTGTCTAAAGATACATAGTCAGTCAACTAAACGAAGAAAAATTTGGATACAAATGGATTTCATTCGTAGATGGCGTTAGTCGAATGATCTCCAAAAATGATATATCCGAGTGGGATGGAAGACATTTAGGTGGTAGTGCCAAGTGGCAAGCGACCTGACCTTGAGGGGTTAAACTGGAATACTAACAATATTTTGTTTCTGTTTTCCGCAATCCCCATGCCATTTGTATTTATTTTGAAATTTGCATTTGAAATCGTGGATAGTGAAATTTGATAATTTTTTATGGTATTATTTAAAGATCGTCGTTCTGTGTTTTCTGTGAACATTTGTGTGTATAAACTTTTATAAGACCATTACATTTGTGAGAAAAATTGGAAAAGAAGGTAAGAACGAAATATTCATTTATTTGAGATATTGGGGAATTACTGTACCTAAGTCCCTTTAGGGAGTTATATTGTGAAGTTGAGTATGATTTAATATCCACTAATATGTTTAGTAACAAAAATAGTAATAACGAAAAGTAAGGTTATGTTGTAGAAGAATGGATATATTATTTCTAATAATACAATCAATAGATTCAAAAGACCATTGCCTACCTATTTTAAATTGAATTTACTCGAAAATGCATTACTGAAAATGTTATATATTCATTGAGTTTCCAAACACTGATGTTCTCTTTATACTTACTCAGATAATATTACCTTGTGCTATAAAACATTTTCTTTCTAAATAAGTTGATACCTGTTGGACAAACCAATGGCTTCTTGATTAATGAACTTTCAAATAGTTATTGCCAATGAATCTGCTGTGTAAGCTAAGTTCTGAGAATACAATTTTTATTGGTGTCAGCCCAAGCAAAAGAAACTTCCAATAAAGATTCCCTTCCAGTGGTCATTCATACTTTTTTTTGTGGAGTGTAGTGTATATTATCTTACCAATATTTGTAGGTAAATGACTATTTTATACATGTATGTTTCAGATGTCTGGGAATAAATGTGCCTACCACCAGAATAATCCTTAGTTGAGACTATTCCATTTTCCAGTGAAAGATACCGCTAGATGTAAACGTTGGATATTACACTCAGGTATTATATCTCCCTTTTCAAATTATGAGTAATATTATTGTAGAAATATATTAAAGCCTTCCAAGAAGCATTTACTTATTGAAAAAGATTTAATAAATCTCAAGTAACTTCCTTAGCAAAAAAATAGGATTGCTGGTAGTTCATCTGAAATGTTGATGATTGTAGAATTTAAATTCTCAATAGTTCAAAGTATGGAACATTTCATACAGGCATTTGTGTGATACTAGTGTAAAGGTGTATTTGGATGGTTTGCATAGTTAGCAGACTCCCCAATGGGTCGTTCATCATTCTCTATGCCACACAAAAAGGCACTTTTTATCTTGAAAAAAATTACGGTACTCCAAACTACTCTAATCAAGTTGACTGTGCCTTCATACTATACCGGGTGACAACAAGATCACTTTCGGGCTGCCATTTTTTTATTTTTCCACCATATTTTATCATAACTTACTTTTATTTCATTATTAATTTAAATTTTGCCGAATCTCGCATATTTTACAAAGTCATAGTTGCGTGGAAATGACAATATAAGTAATACAATATTTTTTATCATAATGATGAACATTACTTTTTTCCATTTTTATGTCTAAAATGTGACATATTTCAACTCAAATTAGTGAGAGAAGTTGGACTTTTAATCACTAGTGATTAATAGTATATTGTTTTACGAGTGACGAAAGTAACATTTTTTTAAGCGAGTGAACAGTTTACCAGCCAAGGCTGGTAATGTTCACGAGCTTCGAAAAATGTTTTCGACGAGTGAAACACTATACTTTTTTTACAACCCTGTTTATATCATAATAATATGCTAAAAAAGAACGATGAACAAATATTTTATTTTAAATTAAAAATAACAGAATTTGATGATTTAAATATTGGTTAATTGTTACATTCGAGCAATTATTGAAAATTATAGGAGTAATACAATCACGATTTTTATGTATTGAGGTAGACGATGCCACATCTGTTATGATTCAATTCAAGTTTGTTAACTGATGTCACTCCAGATGAAGATGCGCCGTAATCAGATAGCGTTGTATTTTGTATGGATTGTAAAATTTTGGTTTGTATTCGATTTTTGCTGCTAACTGATTTATCAATATATCCCTCCACAACGTTACTAGATTTCCAGCCTCCATGCTTTTTTAATTGAAGTAAATCACCTCCTGCATCCACTAATATAGCGTTGCGGAAGTTCTACGCGAACAATGCCCAGTATATTTTTGGGGATCAGGCAAGTTTAAATATTGAGCTATTTGCATAGGAAATTTACTGAATTTATTTATTCCCACAACCTGTCTAGTACACTTTCCATTCTGGTAGTTAATGAAGAATCTTGAATTTATTTTGTCCATATCTAGTGGACGGAGGTTTATATAAATTTTAGAAATCTCTTAGAAGAACCCAGAAATGTGGAAGGAACGCGGTACTTTTGTTTTTGTATTACGTATTGTAACTAAGAGTATACTGCTGGTAGCTTTTACATCATTTACTGTCAAATCTTTTAATTCATGGAAATGACAAGCCCCCAAAATTCCAAAAACGAAGGCTACCTACAAACTTGAATATTAATATAATTAAGAATTTGTCGCAATAATAAAGTAATTTACTTACCTTAGTCATTGAGTATTTGGAGTCGGGTGCATTCTTTAAGAAAGTGTGTATCTCATCGGAAGTTTTTTTTTAACTTTTGACTTTTGAAACCATTAGGTTTTCGTTTAAAAAAAGAGCGTAACTTGGGATATTTACTGATTGATATCGATATTATTTTTAATCGATAAAGTGGTTCTTAACATCGAATACATAGACCATAGCGTCGATGACTTACATTTTTTTGACAACCATCCAAAATACGCAAGCAGCACAGTTTCCTAAAATGAATTTACGTGATTATCCTTGAATTTTGCATATATTTCTTCATATCTCTCTTTAGATTTTACTGGTAATAAATCCAAAGAGGTTTCCTCAGCTTGATTTGCTATTTCTGGTGGTGTATTTGGAAAATCTAAATCACTTTCCGAATCAGAAATCATGATAACTTAAAAAACTAACAATGCTTTCAGTGCAAACTGACAACTCTAAACAATTAACGAGGAACGTCAAACTAATGAAACCAGGCAACTAGATATATATTGTTTTTAAATCTCACGGTATTTTTACCATTCTATTTTGCTTTTTAATTAAACAAAAGTAAACAAAATGCATTCTAATTATAGAAATGATTTCTGTCTTTGTTTATTAATAATTTAAAGTCATCAAAACATTATATGCGAGGGCGGGAAAAGATTGAAAATATAAATTTAACTTTATGAGAATTTCTCTCACTTGCGACTGAAATCACGTTTTCTATTACAAAATGATGTCTTTTCGTAAAGGGTTGTAGAAAAAAATCTTTTTTTCACAAGTGATTAAAAGTGTTACCTAGGTTACCAATAAACAACCATCATACACATTGCTCATAGAGCAGCAATTATTCGTATCGAGAAGGCTGGTTTCCAAATTAAATGCAACACAAGGAACGGTAGCGCATATTTTTATTCTTAGTAGGCTGGTTGCAATTTTGTTTCGACAACTCAATGACACGATACATAGTTATTCATGCAACAATTGCAAAATAATTTCTTTTGATTTCTGCAAAAATGGAAAAAATCAGATTTAAAACACGTGAGTAAAGCGCATTTAATCACTCGCATGGTTGAGACGCTCAACATCCAGGTTCGTTATTAAATGCTATGCTTTACTCACTTGTCCTAAAAATAGCTATTATTTTATTGGTTGTTTAAACATCTTTTATATCTTGTACAGCATGTATTTCACAAATAGTTGCAATATAAAATTGATTGGACATTTAGCTGAGAATAGAAAAATAGGTCTATTGAATAAGTTATAAGTTTAATACACAAAGAAGAAATAAAACAATAATTATTTTAAAAATAACATAGTCTAATATCATAACTGACAATTAGATGCTCGAAGTATTGACCCAGCAGATTCTTGCCGGTAAACTCGTTCAGCTTGCACTGGCCATAATAAATAAGGATGTCAACTTTTTGGCTATTTGAAAACATTATTAACTGCTCAATTGCTTTATAATAATCACTCAATTTAAAATTATCTCAATTGCAGTTTGGACATAATATCACAAATCTGATTTCAATTTAACTATAAAACACTGTCAATAAATTAAACCTCATAGGTACAACAACTCAATTGTTTTCCATGGTAACGGCAACCATGACTATGTAAAATAAGCGAGATACGGCAAAATTTAATTAAATAAAAGTAAGTTATGATGAAAGATGGTAATGCCTATGTGTTATACATTTTTGGATTCGTCTTAAATGAATGCATTTGATAAGTTACATTTCAGTTTTTTGAATAAGAACAAAAAAATTCAATTATACAACTTTACAGCCTTTCTTTAGGTCAACAAATAAAGATAAAAATCTCTTAACATTTAAGTAAGTAAGTAGAGAGACTATGTAAGTAGAAAAATTTTAGATAGGTCATGGCACTCTACCTTAAAAACTAAAATTTGATTTAAAAATCAAATTAATGTCAAAATAAATTGAAAAATTATGAATTTGGATGTAAAATGATTTAAAGAATCCGAAAAACTAACAATAACCCTGTATTGAATTTCGAAAAGTTAAGGTCATTTCTGGTAAAACCAGAAATTGTGGAAATTTATCGTTATTCAGAAAAATGACATTTAGTTTGAATATTAACACTATCAAGTTTCATTTTACATGGTGAAAAAATGGCAGCCCAAAAGTGTTCTCGTTGTCACCCGGTATACTATCTAATTTCCCTATTTGGTTTAATTCAATTATGTAAATAATTGTAAAAAAAAATCAGGTAACATTACATTGCCTGGTATGAGCCCGAAATCTTTGAAGGCAAATTTTTTATGTAGCAGACATTTCAACCCACGTTTGCTAGAATTTAAAAGATTGCCTGTGCCTGATGAATATCACGAAGATAGTGAACCTGAAGGAAGTTCAGATAAAGAAAATTTGAAATTTGACAGGAGCATGGTTAAAAAAATATATAAGGCACCTAGTAAGCATTACAGCCAACAAGATCAGCCAGCAACAAGTAAAATGGTGTATGAAGAAAGTACAAGTGAATCCACAGATGAATAGTTAACAGAAATTGAGAATTTTCCTTCTTCACCACATCATAGAAAAAGGTCGCGTCCAATTCAGGAGAAAAATACATTTTTGAAAGGGCAACTGAAAATTTCCAAAAAGCGAGTCCATAATCTTCAGACTAAAGTTGCTTAAGTGAAGAAAAGAATAATGAAAGCACAACTTTTGATTCCGTTTCAGTAAGGAATGACATTTCCCAGTTCTCAAAATCAATGGGCGAAGAGCTGCAAAATGATGTAAACAAAATTGAATGTATAAATTTACCAACATTGACGAATTATTAAGAAATATAGCCAGTTATAATTCATAACTACAATTTTTCACCTAAATTGAATAAATCTCCTTCTTTTGTAAGTCGATTAAAATGGTTTTATCTCTCTTTATTTCATTCTGAACAACTCATATTATTTTCAATTTATCAAATATGTTACATTTTATTTATTTGTTTTCAAATAGATATGGCGGAAATGATTTATGTAAATTTGTAGTTTTGGTGGAATAATTAGAAAACGTATTGTTTCTTTTTTTACCAATAGAGGAATATAAATATGTCTGATGACTTTTGAATTCAAGTACTCACTAATAAATATTCAAAAATATCTCAACTAATTGGCATATTTTTTCTTTCATTATAGATTTTTTTCACCATATTTGGAAGAAGATTTGCATCTAATAATTGTTCCCTTATCCCATGTATTGAGTTTTATCATAATAATCTATTTCGATCAGTATGCATACCAGAAAAAAACGCAAAAGGTTTTTCACTTCCATTGGCATCACCTTCTCGTTCTACCCCACCAATGAGCCATGAAAATTGTGCGAGGAAGAGGCAACACCTACCGCTACTGAAGTCTCGGACCTCAAAAATTATGTCCAAATTCGAAGTGCAGCAAGAAAACTAATTTTTCTGTGAGAAGTGTAGCTCAGAACAAGAACTGTTTTTATAAATTGCATAAAAATAAGTTGATACAGACCAAGTGTACAAAAATTGAATAAAACTATGAAAAAAATTTTGGATCCATAATTGTAACCACCATACATGAAAAAAAATCAATTTCATCTTTTGTATCAATTGCGATATAAGTCAGAAAATATTGCTTGATATCATAGGGCTCCATATTACATAATTATTTCACAGACTTCAGAAATCTGATAGAAACTTCAATATTCCTTATATTTTCCGGAAGATTGTTATAAAATTTTATCTTATTGTAGATGGTGCTCCATTCATATAGGGATTTCTTATGAATGAGATAAAAAAAAATATATTGTTTCATAAATATGAGTTAAACGGTGTATTTCAAAATGATCTGGTGAATCATAGGAAATTTATTCAAAAATATAGATTGCTAGTATGGCCAGTACTTTCTATGACTTGAAGATTTCTCTGCAGGAATCTCTTATGCATTTTTTTCAAGTATTCTGATAACTTTTTTGTGATAGAAAAATTCTGTTTACTTCGGCCTCAAATGACTATACTCAGTTATCGGTACTTCAGAATAAACACTTTTTGATAACTCTTATGGCATATGTTACTCAAGATAGTTTAGTGCAAAGCTTGTCTATATGATATTATATCTGCAATATTTTTATTTATATTAATAAATATAATAAACAAAATTAGACCAAGAATACCACCTTATGGGACTCCCATAGACTTTCTCAAGGCAACGGATCTTTCTATCGTTTTTTTTCGAGTTCTATTTATTATTTTATTTTTCAAATATGACTCAAACCAGTCATAAAAATTTCCACAAATTCCATATTAAGTTTCCCTAATAAAATATCCTTACAGTCGAAGGCCTCAGATGAATTCATGATAATCCCATAGGATAGATCTCCCTTTTTTTGTTGGAATGAACAAACTTATTCAAATAATCATACTAAAGATTGGAAAACATTCAGAAACCAAAAGGGATACTACATGGAACAACTTTCAAAGCACAATAGCAAATGTCTCGTGAACAAAACAGAAATGCCACACTCTTACCCAACACCAATTAAATATTTATTTTCCAGTATCATTGGCCAATATCTCCGAAACTATTGGTTATTGGACTGTAGCGTAATGGTAACTCTTAATCAGAAATACTTCCTCTAAACAATGCAGGCAATTCCCATATAGATCTCTTTTCCTTAAGGTTTGAGCAGGGTCACTCGACCAGGAAGGTCAAAACACTGACATGGGCACAATTTTACATGTGGTGGGTAGGTACTTCGATTCTTGTGTGCTGCTTTTGTTCTTGATATTTTTCATTTTATCGACTGATTCATATTCTGTAACCAGGCACGAAAACAAAAATTGAAGTAGAAGGCTATTGACCTTTCAAAACCACTTAACCTCATCACATAGAAATTAAAAAATATCTCAACTGCAAGGCACATTTTTTCTTAATTATATATATTTTTCATTTAAGTCAGAAGATCTGCAACTGATAATACTTGCTCCATTCTCCCATTAATTCAAATTTATCATTAGGATTTATTTATTATCCGACAAATACACGTCACATGTCAAATATGAGATTGGAGAACACAACTTTTCAAAATTTCAAGATTATTAGCAAGAATTATATTTTGTTACCGATTCTCTTTTTCTAAAATGAAACAGAAGTTCAGTTTTGTTTGCCATCCGGTGGTGCCGCCACTTTACGGAATATAATTTGAACAGTTTCCCTGAAAGTGTAACATATGGCGATCGCAAATTGTATCCAATACTTTTTCCATAGAGATTGACGGACTATATATCTTTAGACAATGCTATTACATAATTTGGGCATTCAAAAGGTTCTTCAGATCTTAGCCAATGCTCTGTTAGGAAAACAAAGTTTGAAAAATTTTGTTGCTCAAAAAAAATATAAAGTTCATTTTTCTTATTACGTACAGATGGGATGTTTAACAATAACAATGAAGCTACTTTGTGAACGCTACAATCTTCAGCTGTACCAGGATTTTTTAATTTGTTCAGTCCTCTGGTGGTATGGTTGTTTGTGGTATCGCCTGTTCTAAAAAAGAGGAAGTCAATCCTTGTGTTCCCGAAAGTTTTTTGGAGCCGTTTTTGTTGTTTTTCCAAGGTTTTCCTGTTTTTCTCTTCTTTGACTTAAGACATTGATTCTCTTCATTATTTCCCTGCTCAACAACTGCCTTCAGTCCATATCCACCTCTTGTGTAATTTGAGCGCCTTATTAGGTTATTGCATTCTGGAAAGTTGATATTGTGAAATTTCAAGATGTGTAGTTTTTTGTGGAAATTTATGTTATTTTCGTATATCCTTTGATTTATGCTGATATCGTATCTGTATGGCTCTGAAATAATAATAGTTTGTGTGTGTTGTGTTTGTTCAACATAATTATCTAATATATTATTATTTGTTTTATTAAGCCATAGCACTATGATATCTTTTCTGGAAAAGTCTTTTGTATTCGTGATGGCAGTATGAATCAGCTCTTCATCACTCGCTCCCCGTTTCCTGATTGACTGAACAAAGTATTCTCGGATTTGTGCTAGATGATTTATCATTCCCCTTCCATGATATCCTGCCACGAAAAAAATCCTATTTTTTTAAGTGTCAGCTTGTAAAGATTCTTCAAAATATGTTTTTTTTGTTTTTTCATGTTTTTCCTTTTTCACTAGGTTATGATCAAGGTTTAGTTGTTTCGAGATATTGCCTTTTTTTTGTACTAGTTTCATATTATTATGGTCCTGTTTCAAGCAAGCATAATCGTATTTAATTTTTTTCAAATTTTCAATATAGCCTTCTTTCTCCTGAGTCATTGTTTCAAATGAAATCAACATGTTCTTATTAATAGCACTGAGGTCTGCTATATCATTTTGATATCTGTTCAAGTCAACTCTTAATTCTTCTATTTCTTCCTGTAAGTCAGTATTTTTTTGAATAAGATTTGTGATATCACTTTTTTGTTCTGAAATAATTCCCTTTTGTTCATTAAGTTTAGTAATGTAATTTTGTTCCGCACTAGCAACTTCATCTTCAAAGTCCATTGATGTTCTCCTTAGTTTATGAATAAATTTATCTCTTTCTCCATTGTCTTCTTTTAGTTTCGCTAAATCTTCCAATAGTTCCTTGGCCAGGTCGTCTTTTTGTCTTTCTGTTATTTCCAACTGTGCTTCCTTTTCTCTTAATGTTCTTATAAGCGATTCTATTTTTTCCTTAGCTTTTCTTAGATCATCGTCTCCACATTTTTTTTATGCACATTCTTTGGAGCATATTATTTTGTGTCCTTCTACTACTTGGCTCCTGAATTTTATAATCTTGTGCCCATAAATATTAGAAATATAAACAAATTGAACATTTTTAAGAAACAATAAAACATACATTGTCACCAACCTCGAAACATTTAGAAATATCCTCTAATACCTCTCAACAAGCAGTGATAAAATATTTCAAATTTTAATTTATATTAGCTATAAATTTAATATTTTAATCACATATTTATTTTAAGGTAAGTTAAGTTTATGATTGCAATTCAATTAACTAACTATATGCTCCGTATGCAATCTTAAGGCACATACAGGTGTTGTAACACCTAGGTGCATACAATAGATTGTATATATGTATATGTCAGAAAATTATTAGATTATCCCAGAAACAATACTAATAGACCAAACATTGTAAATTTTTAACTGAAATTGTTAATTGTAATTATAAATTCTAAATTGTATTGAATCAATGCAATGGGGTTAAATAAATATATATAGCATCTTTTTCAACAGGATATAGAACTTATCAAAAAAGACATTTTACCAAAAATAATTTATATAAAAGTCGAAAAATTACAAATGCACAAAATTTGACAAAGAAATTGGTCCTATCGCAGTCCTGGTATATATCACTAGACGTGCTACAAATGGAATATTTGTTCGGGAATAGTAACATATTACTCCGAATTGCTGTCAGAATACATTCAAGATGACTGATGTAGTACATAAACACTTAACAGCTGATTAACCTATGCAACAATTTGAGTTTTTGCATAATTCCTGGTGAAATACATTAGATGCATAAATCGAATCTTGACGTATTATCTATAAAACAGCAAAAGAAATGAATCAAAACAATCAATATTTATTTATTTTATTTTATTCAACGGGTAGTCCCAATTACAATTTGTTATATAAAAAGAAGAAATTTTGTAAAATCTTAAACTAGACTAAAGATAATTAATACATAATACAATACTAATACTAATAATAATATAAAACACAATACAATATAATAGTAAAGTCCACTAAAGTGGTAAAATACAATACAATATAGTGGTAAAATATCATATTAAAATACAAAGCTATATAATAATAATGAAATGAAATAATACTACAGAATCATGAAAGGAAGTGTTTCAGGAAATAATGCGACTCAGTTCAATTTTAATGGTGTTTGTGTAGCTGCTAAAGACATCAACCTGTTGATACTTATTTCCATTTCTGAGCATTCGGGTGAGAGGAGAGAAAAAATCATAATTTGTGGAGTGAAACGGTATTTTAAATATTTCAGTACTAACTCTGGTCTGTCTACGGACATTAATAGTAATTAAAGATAAAATCTCCTCACAGTTGATGCTGCCTGATAATATTTTGTTTAAAAAACATACATCTATAATAATTCTTCTATTCTCTAAAGATAATAGGTTCATCTGTTCTCTAATGTTGTTGTATGAATATTCTCCCCTTCTTAGACCTAGCTTGTATCCTAAGGAAAGTATTTTGTACAGCTTCAATCTGTTTTATGTGTAACTCATAATATGGGCACCAGATTATTGATCTCACTAATGAACAATATAATAACTTGAGAGTGTTCAAACGGAAGTCCTTACATGATCTATTAATGAAGCCCAACATCTTGAGTGATTTAGATATAATATACTCATTATGTGATCTAAAGTTCAATTCACTATCAAACATGATCCCTAAGTCCTTTGTTACTGATCTCCTATTAATTGGTATATTATTGATGCTGTAGTCATGTAGAACAGGGTGATTAATTCTAGAGAATGTTTGGCTATAACATTTAGATATATTCAAGTCCATGTGATTAGTACCACTCCATTCATAAAATTGTGACAAATCCTCTTGTAAGAGCGAGACATCGTTTATGGAAGAGATTGATTTATATATTTTTACGTCATCAGCAAAAATGAGTACCTCACTATGTTTTATAATTGTAACAAGGTCATTAATGAATAGGTTGAATAACAAAGGACCACAGTGGGATCCTTGAGGAACACCTGAAGATACAGGGATTGTGATTGATACACAGCCTCCTATTTTCACTATATGGCTTCTACCAGATAAGAAACTCTGTATCCACTGCAAAATTGGTCCATAAAAACCCAGCGAAGACAGTTTGGCAATGAACAACTCTTGGTTGACCCTGTCAAAGGCTTTAGAATAATCTGTATAGTCTACCTGTAATCTTTTCTCCATAACACTTAGGATATAATTTTCATGAACGAGTAGGTTAGACACAGTTGATTTATTAGCCACAAATCCATGTTGCTGTGGAGATTATACTTTTGCTTTGCCAAGTCATATGCCTGTTTACTAAAAAGTCAAAAAGTTTGGGTATTTCTGATTGGGTGCAAACGGCTCTATAATTGCCGATATCATCTCTTGCCCCTGATTTATGTATGGGTTTCAGAAAGCTTTGTTTCCAAAAATCTGGGAAAATACCAGAACTAAGAGATACATTGAAAAGTTGAGTAAGAGGAGTTGCTACGGTATAAATACAATTCTTTAAGAAAATTGATTGAACATTATCTGGACCAGAGGAAAACTTGGAGGGTATAAAGTTGACTCTGTCAATTACTTCTACGACGCTGATCTCAACATTACCGAAGTTTATACATTTATCGAATGCATAATTAGGCGTATATGTACATTATCATGAGAAGTGAACGCAGAGGAAAAATGATTTGCAAAAAGATTAACAACCCCGTCTAGAGAGTTTTCATATTGGCTCTGTAAGAGCATTTTGTCTGGAAGATCATAATTTTTTCGCTTATCATTGACAAATCTCCAGAATGATTTTGGATTCAAATTGATATTGTTTTCCATATTGGTAATATAACGTTTGTAGCAATAATCACTATCTTGTTTACATTGATTGTGAACTTCTGAAAAAACTCTGTGATCATCATAATCACCAGATTGTTTGAACCGTTTGTGAATTTTTGTTTTATCTTTTACGAGATGTATCAATTCTGAGCTGAACCAAGTAGGGAAGTGTGAAGTTTCGTATAACTTCACAGGAACAAAGAGGTTTATTGCATCATAAATTAAATTGTAAAGCGTGTTAGTGGTTTCATTAACGTCTAGGTGACACTGCCGATTCCAATTGAAGTTTGCAAAAAAATTGTTGATTGCCAGGTAATCAGCATTTTTAAAGTCATGGTAGTATTCTCGGTAGTGGAGTTTTTTCCTTCATCGACACTACAACTGATAGCAATGGGTTCGTGATGAATACTACTTGGAAATAATATGTCGTCTGCTTTCGATACCTCTAAATGAAAGATATTTGAAAAAACCAAATCCAAGAGTCTATTTCTACTATTTCTTATGAAGTTGCTTTGATACATATGTAAATACCCAAAGGTATTTGCAAGTTGTAACGCTCCTGGGTGATTAGAATCATTGACCGTGACACCTAAGTTATCATTTCTCCAATTAACATTTGGTACATTGTAGTCACCGCATATAATGAGTCTGCTATTTGGATAAGTCATAACTAAAGATTCAACACACTCACAGTGGGTATTATATAATAGAGTATCGGATGCAGGAGGGATATATCAGGAACCGAAAATGAAGTTGAAATGTTGAAAATGTACTTTAATATTTTAGGAATACCGTTTACATATTTGATTGTCAAGTCCGTTTCACCAGATAAAATTCTCGTATTCAATTGTTCCCTTGATAATTTCAAATGCTGTCTTTGCTGGAACGTCAAGTCAGATGATATCTTTAGCCGGGGGCAGTCAGGACTGGTGATTTTATCCTTATTTTTCAGTAGAGTTAGGACAAAGTGTGAGTCATTTAAAACCAATTTCAATGGACGTTGCACATTATTACCTGATTTCTTCCCAATGCGAAAAACTTTTTTTATACAGTCTGTAGGTATTATGTCCTTGAATACGTGACCAATATTCCTTTTATCGACATCAGGATTCTCGTTTTCTGGTAGATTGTAAATCATTAGGTTTGTGGATCTTCTTTTTCTTTCCTCTACTTCAAGTATGAAGGTTTCACAACAATAGAAAGGATTTAACCGAAACCAAACTCAAATATGCTCGAGTTTGTAGCAAACATTATTTTAATGGTGAGTAGGTTCATAAATGGTTGAATAATAATTGACAAATCTATTTTCATAGAAAAGCCTGAAGAAGTTAAGTTGGATTTTTAGATTGAGACACAGCCGCTGTCGCAGTTTTATAGTTTTTTCTCTGGCGGCATAGTACTTGAAAGGCGCATGAGCAAATATTAAATTTGACAATTGTCAAACTTCAAATTTGATTTTCGTTTTTTGGTGACATTTGAGAATCAAAAACATAGAAAATTATCTTTTGGTGCTAGGAAGTATAGGTGTATAGCAAGAGAAGACGGGAGAGACGCTTGAAAACAAGACCTATAAATTGGAGAAGAAGTGGAAACAATGCTTTCACATATTTCTTAAAAATGAAGGATTGTGATCATGAACAATTTTTCAAATTGACAAGAATGACAATATTCGATAAACTCCATGAAATGATACATCCAACCATTTCTAAAAGGCCTAATACAGATGGTTTATGTTCTCAACAAAGATTGGCAATAATATTATAGACCAATAGAGATTTTTTCGTGACAAAAATACTTCCTGGAAACCGACTGCGCCATCATACGTAGAACGGAATGTAGAACGGTCTGTAGTTATATCCAGTTATGTTTCCTACTCCCAAGTGTCATTGCTAAATTTGTTATAAACATTTAAATGCAAAAAATCTTTTTTGTTTGTTTTTCGTTCGTAACATGAAAACTAATGGAGCAATCTAGATGCAAAGAAAATGAGCCTCAGCACGACTCGATCGGATTATTAGTAACGGAAAAAAAACTGAAAAAACCAGAAAAAATCATGGCATAATTGTAAACTGAACTTTTTAACGCACTTTATTGCAGCAGAGCTGGATGCTTCATAGGTGGTCCGATTTCAATTTTTCTAAGTGATTTTGAGAGAAGAAGTATAGTACACAAAACGTCTATTCTCATTTTGCGTTTAAATGCTGCGAAATCGGTGAGAAATACTTGCAAACATGACCGTAAACCGGCGAGTGTATAAAAGCGGCTCAGGAGGGGGGTTGAGCAACAGATTCATAACGGGCGCACGTGCTTCTATTACTATACATAAGTTTCCCCGCGATGCTGCTTTACCCCCACTCCTGATCCGCTTTCATGGACTCGCCGGTTTTCGGTCATGTTTGCAAGTATTTCTCACCTATTTACGCAAAATGAGACTAGCCGTTTTGTAGTACTATATGTCTCTCAAAATCTTTCAGGAAAATTTAAATCGGACCACCTATGGAGCATCCAGGACTGCTGCAATAAAGTGCGTTAAAAAATTCAGATTGCAAATATGCCAAAACTAATGATCCGACAGCGCCTCAATTTATCACACATGAAGTACATATCAATCACTATGTCGGGGAAAGCCTGCACTACAACTCAGAAAGTGCTGGAGTAATGGCATTTTTAAAAAACGCTGATTTTTTCTGGTTTTTCCGGTTTTTCTCCTTTACTAATAATCCGATCGAGTTGCGCTAAAACTTATTTTCTTTGTATTTCAATTGAGGGCATCTAGATTGCTTCATTAGTTTTCATGTTACAACCAAAAAACTAAAATAAATTATATTTTTTGCATTTCAATGTTTATAACAAATTTAGCAATGACACTTGCGAGTAGGAAACAAAACAAGATATATCTAAGGACCGTCTTTCGTATGATGGCATAGTCGGTTTCCTGGTAGTATTTTTGTCACAGAATCACTAGAGCAGAAAATCTCTATTGATTGGCCTATTACAGTGAGTTCATCTGGCTGGTTGTTGAAATTGCATTTTTAGATTTACTTATATATTTTTCAGTTATCTATCACAAGGAGGAACTATGTTGAATTTGGCTTGGGCATACCAAATGAGAGCAACAACATCAGTTCATAAAATTATACATGAAACGTGTATTGCAATCTGATATGTTCTTTCACCAATATATTTAAAAACTCCACTTCTGAAAAAGAGTGGATCAATATGGCAATGGAATTTTTCTGATTATCTTGGTGCAGTAGATGGGAAACACATTTCAATTCAGGCTCCTCCGAATAGTGGTTCCATATATAACAATTATTAGTATTAGTATAGTATTTTAGTATTATCTTCATGGCAGCTTGTGATTCCAATTATTTATTAACAATGATAGACATTGGAGCATATGGATCTCAGAGTGATGGTGGAGTTTTTAAGAATAGTATATTTGGCAAAAATGTTGATGATGAGTCAATACATGTACCCCGTCCAAAAATAGTTACTGGTACAGATTTTGAACTACCCTATTGCTTGGTAGCAGATGATGCTTTTCCTTTGAAGTGTTATATAATGCGACCTTTTCCTGGAAAAAACTCAACTCTTCACAAAAAATATTCAATTATAGACTCTCGAGAGCAAGAAGAACCATTGCAAATGCATTTGGTATTTTAGTGGCAAGATGGAGGATATTGAAACAACCTATAGTTGCCCAAATAGATCCATTCGATCTATAAATCCAACTTAAAGAGGCACCATTGTTTAAAAATGCATGTTAAATAAATAAATAAATTGCTGCAACTCATCACTACATGTTAAGGGAAATATAACTCAGTACATGATAAATATACTAATTTAATACTTCATCACATGATACAACTCAATAATTTATAAAGAAAACAAAATCAAAAAATAAATATTTTGTGGAATACATAATAAGATAAATGAAAATATCACAAACAGAAAAAATGGAAAATAAATATTTTGTAGATCACATAAAATAAAAAACATAACATATCACAAAATAAGACTATAAGAGTTCATTCAGAATAAACTTGAAAAAAATTTAAAGAAAAATAAATTAATAACACAAAAAAAATAAATTTTGTTGTACACATAAAATAAAAATATAACTAACATATCACAAAAGAAGACTAGACGAGTTCATTCATAATAAAATGGGAAATAAATATTTGGTTGAACACTTGATAGAAAAGAAAAATGAATTAATACCACAAAAAAAATGTAAAAATAAATATTTTGTTGAACACAATAAAAAAAAATTAGTGATGAAAAGACTACATAGTTTGACTTGATGAAAATACTATACCTACACTAGACTGACCAGACACTATAAAACACAATATGAAAATGACACAGAAAACTTGATCAATCTTACAAAAATCAACATCTATAATTAAAACAATTTTTTTTTCTCAGTTCTTTTTCATCTTGTTCTTCCAATGTGTTCAATGTTTCCTCAACATATTTGGCAAACATATGATTTTTATTGTTAATAGGTGTTTTTATTTTGCTTGCAATTGTTTTTGCAATATCGACTATTTCCCTGAATTCCTGGTCTTGTTTGGTCTTCTTTTTACCTGGAATGAGTTGAATGTTACCAATATGAGAGCAATAATCACTAAATAAAGTACATATTTTCATTGGACACTAAGTTTGTTCCATTCCTTTTGTTTTTTCAATTATTCAATAATTTGAGTTGTGAAAAAGATATAACCATCAGTCTTGAAAAACTTGAGGGCCTGTTCTCCTTGAGTATATGATGTATCAGTGTCCGACTGATTTTTTTTAATGGGAGTTGGTTTATCCAAATCTTCAGAATCCTTCGACACCAAGAAATCAATTGCATCCCAATAACTGCATGATGCCGCTGTCTCTTGCAAGGGACGAACACTAGCTGCATTCTCCTGAGGTTCATATGAATTTCTCTTGGTCATGGATATCGTTCTGAAGTTTAATAATACAAATTTGAATAACCTTCCACAGTCTGAAAATGAAAATATAATCGGGAAAATCTATACAAGTGTGGAAGGTTACCCAAAAACATGTCAAGAAACGTTGTTCCTCCACAAAAAAACACATTCATTCAATACAAATTTGAAGTTTTTCTCAGGATAAAAATACCTTCTTTTCCCTATGCATGATAAAACATCATGGATTCAAAATATTTCCAAGTAGATTAGGATGCTCCTGACCCTGAAGGGCGATGCCGTTTTTCTGTCGTATATCTATCCCGAAGATTTTTCCAAAAACGCTTGCATTCATCAACTGAAAAAAATAGAGTAAAAACTTTGCAAAATATCATTCTGTAGAAATTACTCATGTGTTGTATTCATCGCAATGGAAATTTCTTTCCAAATATTATCTTTCATCAACACATTTTTGTAATATTTATTTTTTAGATTATACAGGGTGTCCCAAAACTCAACGTCATCCTTTGGAGGGCTGATAGTCCAGCTCATGACTGACCAGAATATCACAATATGACCTTAGTAAAATATTGATAGTTTTGGAGATATTCGCACTTTTATGAATGTCGTGAAAATCGAAACCTTTGATCAGTATTACGAGTGCTGCAAGTACAAAACTTCATAGTTTAAGATTCTAATTTTTGTTATGCAACCCTGAATAACCCTCCCATTGATTACAGTCCAATATAAAATGGTTGCTACCATACCTGTGGAGAAAAAAAAAGTATTTGTCTGATTCACGAGTTAATTCAATTTATTAGCTCATTTAGACTATTCATACTGTGTACAATATGACTAAGCTAACCTGGCACATTATGTAAAAAAATTGCATATTCAGTGTAGTTTTTGATATGGTATAACATTCTTTATCTTTCACTAGGAGCCTATTTTGAAATTATTTCAATAATGAGTCTGAGTGGCTTGCAGCGACTCTATTCGATGTGCATTGATGTTTTGCGTAGTATAAACCTACCGTTGCACGACGATAGATGGTAACGTCATGTGACATGAGTTGCAGTGACATTTATTTGGCAGAATATCATGCTACCTCGTTTGCTGTGTATCGTAGTTCATATTGTTCTAGTACACATTATAACGGTTTTTGTTTGTTGGACTCGTGTTTGTGTAGTGTAGTATTGATTGTAGACTGGCCTGGCCTTCTTCTGGACTCTTGTTTGTGTTACGCGTTGAAGGTGAATTACTACTTATTATGCCGTACCAGTATACGTCTCAGGAATACGCTAACATGCATTACATTTATGAGGAATGCAGAGGCAATGGTGCTGCTGCAGCTAATCTCTATCGCGAAAAATACCCGTATGCTTTGAGACACCCTGATCATCGCGTGTTTATAAATATTCATCAAGCGTATGCGGAAGGCAGAATGCCTCACATTCGCGCTGGGACTGGAAGACCACATACAGATTACGATGACGCAGTCTTACAAGAGATTGAAAATGATCCGACTACTTCGGCGCGAGCAATTGAAAGCCGTACAGGGATACCTAAATCCACTGTAAACAGAATTACACGAAGGTATCAGTACCACCCATATCACGTGCAACGTGTGCAAAAGTTGCTTCCTCGTGACTTTGCAAAAGTGTCCAGTTTTGCCAAATAATGCTGCAGAAACATAGAGAAGACCCAGAGTTCATAGATAACATTTTATGGACAGATGAAAGCACATTATCAAAAGATGGCTTCATGAACATGCACAATCTTCATATGTATGCTCTTGAAAACCCACATGCAATGCGAGAACAAAAGTCACAATATCGCTTCAAAGTAAATCTATGGACCGGCATCTGGAAAGGTACAATAATTGGCCCTTTGAATTACCTGACATTCTAAACGGGGAAATTTATCGCATTTTTTTAGAAAACGAACTCCCTACTCTTTTAGAAGATGTACCTTTGGCAATACGCAAGGCAATGTGGTTCCAAAATGACGGCTGTCCAGCTCATTACGCACGACCAGTGAGAAATTATTTGGATCAAACT
Organism: Gonioctena quinquepunctata; assembly: GCA_018342105.1. Taxonomy (NCBI): domain Eukaryota; kingdom Metazoa; phylum Arthropoda; class Insecta; order Coleoptera; family Chrysomelidae; genus Gonioctena; species Gonioctena quinquepunctata. The sequence continues at coordinate 162,848 of JAFIRS010002975.1, forward strand.
TATCCACAGAGATGGATCGGCCGTCTTGGTCCCATTTTGTGGCCTCCCCGGTCTCCTGATTTAAACCCGCTAGATTTTTTCCACTGGGGTTCCATAAAGGAGAAGGTCTATGCAAACCCAGTAAATGATTAACATGACCTTAGACGTCGTATTAATGAAGCAGCTTTCCAAATAAGTGCCGAAGGAAGTACAAGACGAATAAAAATATCGTTTTTAAAAAGATGCCACGCTTGCATTCGACTTGGTGGCAGGCAATTTGAACACATTCTTTAATTTTTTTTTGTCTTTTATTTAGTTGCCAATAAATACCTGTCACTTCAATTTACCAAGTGTTTTCATTCGAATTCCTAATTATTGAAATAATTTCACAATGAGCTCGTATTGCAGTAAACTAGGAATATCTTTTTTCCTCAAGTGGAAGATAGTGAATGTTGTATCATGTCAAAAACTAAACCAAATGAGCAATTTTTTAAAATAACTTGCCAGGCTCGCGTGGTGATTTTGTTTACATTTACAGTATGAAGAGTCTAAGTAAGCTAATAAAATAAATCAACTCGTGAATCGGGCAAACATGTTTTTTTTCTCCAATATTTTTATTTTGGATTGTAATCAATAGAAGGGTTATTACAGGTTGCATAACAAAAATTAGAATCTTAAACTATGAAGTTTTGTACCTGCGGCACTCGAAATACTCATCAAAGGTTTCGATTTTCACGAAATTCATAAAAGTGCCAATATCTCCAAAACTATAAATATTTTACTAAGGTCATATTGTGATATTCTGGTCAGTCATGAGATGGACTATCAGCCCTCCAAAGGATGACGTTGAGTTTTGGTACACCCTGTATAAATAAGGGAAGCTCTTGATTAAATTTAGGAATAGACCTATATCAATATTTTCCATATCCAGCATAATTATCGAAACGTTCTCGTGTTGAGTAAACAAAAATAATAAATAAACAACAAATACAACCCCCAAAACCTTGTTTACATCTGTGATTTATGACAAATGGTATAGAAACTGAAGATGTCAGCTTTAAAATATTATGTTTTATGTCTTTTGTCTGTTGCCGCTTCTGCAGGAGATAAAAGTTGGTCATCTTCGGGCGGCAGCGACAGCGGCTACTGCATTTATAAACCCACATATGTACAACTGCACCTTCAACTTCGAACGGCAACGTCAACTGCATCGACAGCGGCTACGTCTCAATCTATAAATCCAGCTTTAAATGTCGAACATCCTGAGTCTCTGAATCATTATTGTGCCATTGTGATAACACCACTAATCAATCCCAGAAAAGTAAGTGTAGAACATCGAGCTGAAGTTAAAATTGTGTACTCATGATTATAAACTTTTTTTCTCAGCATATCACAGAGGTGTATTTTACTTCTAGAATATTGACAGTGAGAGAGCTATAGAAACATCTATGATTGACCAAGTTCGTACCAACACTGTTGAATCTGAAAATGACAAATACTGCCAGACATACATTGATGCAGAAGTTTTTTCCCATATGATCTTATCTCTGGAATCAACAAAATTATCGTAGAAAGCGTTGAATACTTTGCCATTTAGACCTGATAATAACAAAACAAAGTACACCACAGGCTTATACGTATTTACATTACAGACATAAATAGAATCTTAACGCATTATCTAGAAAACAATGACAAAACCATTGTCAAATATGCTCGAGTTTGTTAATAGTTTTTTTTGTTTTTGTTTTTTAACCGCTTTCTCAGTTGTTTTACCAACCCTCAGAAGTTAATGAAAACTTGTACGAGTTAGGATCACGGAGGTCTTACATTTTATAGTGGAATCCGAAACCACTCTTAGGGACTTGAAAAATTAATAGTAATTGACACACTTCTTTTCTCGTAGAAAAGTTAGATGATGAAAATCCTGACTGAGTCTTGGATTTATTATTGGGCTATGGTGATAACACAGCGGAAAAATTGCAGAAAAGTAAAAGTAGAACATCGAATTTATAAATGTAGTACCACCATTATTATATACTTATTTTCTGCTTATTTCACATAAATATATTTTACTTCTGGGATAGTGACAGTGAGACAGCTGGAAAAACATATGATGATTGACCAAGGTGATACCAATACTGTTGAATCTGAAAATGATAAATACTGCTACCCCAACATGATACAGAAGCATGTTCCCATATGATCGTATCACTGGAATCGGCAAAATCACTGCAGAAAAATTTTGAATACTTCGAAAATTTTATTTATTTGTCCAATAAATTGAGAAGTTCATAACAACTCATTTCAACATGGATACCCCACAAGAGGTTATCTTGACGATGGAAGATAGTGACTAAAGTTTATCTTTCAGTCGCAGATGATTCCACATCTGATTTTATGAACATCCTGTTTATATTTTCAACAAATCAACTCATTTCAAATTGATTATACCTGTCCAACAATAAATATATATTGCCCAGTGTTCCTATAACTTTTACAAATATATTAGTTTTTGTTTTAATTGAAGTTGAATGCTGAGATAGATAGATAGAAAATTTAATCCATAAAATGAGCTCAAGAACATAGTTATTGGCCAAGTCAAAGGCTAAAACTAATTAAAGTTATGTAGAGTACAATACACTGATCAGGTACATAAATTCATTACATATATACGTCACTAAGTACAATAGAATAATACAATAGTATATAAAAAAGGACAATATCAACGCTTCTGAAATCAATTGAAATATTAATAAAATTCAGGTATCGTGTATGGGATCATTTCTAAAAGTAACATACGTGACATTTTCATAAAGCAATGAACTGTGTTAACATTTTTCAGGACATAGGGTAGAATGTTATATAATCTCAGTCCCAGAATTTTATATGATTTCATACAAAGTGTGAGGTGAGTATTAGGGATATGGAAATCGTTTCTTGTTCTCGTATTATGTTTGTGTAAGGATTGATTTCTTGTAAAATAATTTATATTTCTATGAACATAAACTGAGAGTTCCAGGATGAAAAGTCGAACTACTGGTAGAATTTCGAGTTTCTTGAACAGGTTATGACATGAGGATGTAGATGATACTCCTGCAATCGATCTAATTATCCGTTTTTGGGAAATAAATACGTCCTGTACTCCTGTTGAGTTCCCCCATAACAGTATCCCATATATGATTTTCTAGACTGGACCTGACCAAAGTAATATTGTTTCAGACCTCGGTTGTCCAAAACATTTCTGAGAACCCTGATTTGGTAACATTTTGAGTTTAATGATTTGCTTAGCTTACTGCAGTGAGTACTGAAGGAGATATGATTGTTTATGTTTATACCTGAAAATATATAGTACTTTTGAGACTCTCTACTTTGGTATCATTGATACTAACAGTTAGATTCGGCAGGTTATGATTTTGGAAAGATTGAAAAATCAGATTGGGAGTTTTTGTGGGATTCAAAAACAAAGAGTTATTACTTAAGCTAGTACATAAGATGGACGCTGTAAGGTTTGTTTTATCTTGAATTTCTGCCTCATTTTTACTTGTGATTAATAATGTGGCATCGTCTGCATACATGCATATGTGAATGCCC